>LDDX01000099.1:0-23045 GCA_012184315.1 Arthrobotrys entomopaga
AAATATAAATATAAATATAAATATATGTATATATGTAAATAAATAAATAAAAAGGGGGCCGGGAGCCATGAGAGAAAGCTCCAGGGGATGACTTTGATCCTCAAGTGATATATATCTAAATGGCCTATGGGACGCATATGATGTGCAACGAATGAACCAAGAATTCGGACTTTTGGTTAAGAAAGCTCCGGGGCTTCAATTTCTATCCTTTGTAGCTAACAGCTACAAGCCCGTCGCGTCGTTTCACAGTTCAGAGTATATTCTCAAGTACCGTACTCAATTTCTCGAAGTGAATGAGCGTCGCAACAAAGTGCAGGGTACACCTGGGTACGAGACCAGGGAACGGGCTGCTATTGCAGATCTGCGAATCCACAAATACGAGTAAACTTGACGTCAATCATTTCTTGTGCATGCTCCCGCGAGGTCAAAGCTTTAAAAAGCTTTGACTGGGTATTTTTAAGGGGGGGGGTTGCTTTGGTCTTTTGCTGAGCTTCTTGACAATAAGACTATGCTTTGGTATGATATGGATACTTAGCTAGACACCCCTAGTAAATACCAGTAATATTTATTGAAGTTACTGAAATATATACACTCGTAGTAGCTTTTCTCAAAAAATTTGGCTGAGAAACTTGAGAGCAGTGGTTCGATTGTGCATGGATGATTCTGCAGCAGCAAGCGGTTAGTCCTGGGCCTAGTGGTGGGACCAAAAGTCGTTCGGACTTTTCTTCTTAGACTCAGAACACCGACCTGTCTGCTGGGAGGAGCTGCTCTCTCAAATCCATATATGTCAACAGAACCGAAAGCTCGAAAGGATAGCCTCGGGCCGAAAAGAAACAAGAAAGCACGATGTATATTTCTGTCCGTTGTGGCGCTCCTGAAATCACCTGATCGATCGAAAAGCACCGAATCCAATCGGACATCTACAAATGGACGGCAGGAAATAAACGTGAAAAAGAAACTGTTCATTGTCGTTAGAAAATCGTAGCTATGGTCATCGCGCCAATGAAGGATTATCGGTCGCTTTGGTCGGAGCTGCAGGTGCAGCTACATGTATACAGCATTGATTTTTTGGCCAAACAAACAAAAAGGCTTCAACATCTTCCATCTTTCCGGTTGATGAAGAGACAGACCGGATATCATGTCATGAGCTAGTACCTGATATCGATGTCATGCATGTCCACATTTCCGCATGTCTGCCGTCGCAGCTTGACAACCAGCTATAAAAGATATCACAAAATTTGCTCTTTGCATTGGTGAATATTATATTATAGATCACATGATAGGTTGGTAGCTCCACACCCTCTGATCTTACTGGACACAACCACTCTCAAGTGTGAGCGAGTATGTACTAGAGCTTGCAGGAACAAGGGGTGTGGTTGCTCAGCCGGAGAATGCTGGTCGGGAAACATGGGAGCTTAAAATCTTCACATCGAAAAAGCAAAAAGTCACCGGAGGTAAGTTCGGACAGGTACATGTACATGCACAGGTGTGCGGGTGCGTCCAAAATGGCCCCGTATATTCCGGAACTTAACTCTTTTGAACAGTCGACGAGAGAGGAAGTGTACCTGTCCTTCACTCGGTGGAGGTATCCGGTACATGCATAGCAAGCTATGTAGGTACCAAGCCACACAGAGTGGAACTATTTGGATTGCTTTTGGTACTTTTTTTCTGTTGGATGGTGTTCCTGCTTTTCGATATTATTTGAGGGAACAAGCGAATCATGAGACTTGTGCTGAAAGCAAACATCACTGCGAGCCAACCAATCGGGAAAGTTGCTGGACTCCAATAATCATCTATTAATCGGCCTCGAGAGGGAGCAATCAGCAATTTTTTCAAGAGTGTTTCTTTGACAGTATACTAGAGAGCTGGTTGTCGCAATTTTAACGGAAATCCATTTCAATGACGGGGTTTTTTTTTTTTTTTTTTTTTTTAATTTATTTATTTCCTAGGCCAACCACGATTCAACCAAAGAAGCCAGGTCTCCCCATGGTTAAGTCGACATGAGAACTTGAAGTTTTCCGTTTTTGAGCTATAATTTTGCATGTGCATGCATTTGCATCGACTGATCGAACAATCATGGGTACATGGGTCCCTTGGCCTGCATAGTCAAACAGTTGCGTCTGTTCTTCAGATGAGATAACGCTAGCGGTTCCTCTCCAACAGAGACAATGCGTGATCGTTGCGCAATGGCCAACTTGCACCGGCCGGGTCTAATCAAAGTTTAGTATGGCGAGGGACTTGGACGGGGGAAGGAAATGGGCTCTCTCTCTCTCTTAATACCCAAGCTCATAACAATTCAAATTTGGCCTATCGGAGAAGGCTTTAATTCTTACAAGCTGCAGGGGAAAGAGATCGTCAGCGTCGGAACCAATACCAAAGCTCGGGGCTGGTTGTTAACGGCGGCAAATCGTTTATTTCACCGGTTCTGGCATCGATTCAGATTAATTCTTCTGTTTTCGCAGTAAGCAAGTACTCAAGGATGTTCTTAGTTGGTCTTTTCGTTTGGTTGTAAAAACTCTGCGGTCGTAGGTAAAGTGCTACGGAGGCCCATTGGCAAGGGATTTTTGAATTTTCTGGTGCAGGATCTGTTTCGGTCTTGCAAAGATGAAATTTCGAATTGATAGGTGAGAATGATATTACTTACTATACGAAGTACGCAAATGATATATCGGGGAGACGCCCCGTTTTATTAGTATCAAATATTACTACCCGGCCAAAGATTGGTCGTGCCACCCACCCCCAATTATGGCCGTCTTCGATCCCTCCCTTCGTTAATATTAATCTTATTATAATTATTGCTATTTCAAAATATAAATATTTCTTTCTGTCGGGTTGTAAATCGATACGGCTTCCAAAACATTTATTTCTTGGATTTTGCCAGGTTCTTTCTTCATCACAGCTGCAGCCACCGAAGTTTTGTTGATATACTGTAGGTATATCAATACTTTTATATCGACTCTCTCTCTCGAACTAACTTCTTTAGTTCCAAAGTTCCAGGCAGACTCACATCATATTCATACTTATATATATATATATATATACGCATCTCGCACAGCAATAGCAAATCTTGTTCTTTGTATTATCAGGTTGTTCCTCCAATATAAGCGAGCAACCATTCGGAATCTATGGCAACAGGAGTTTCTGGAATTTAGTTTCGTAACCCATAAATCCCTAGCTTGAGACAGTACCATATTGGTTTGTCCCTTTATTTTATGATATTTACAGAGAATTAGAGGAAATGCATGCGGAGGAAGGCGAGAGAGGCAAAAAATAATAATATTGAACTTCACCACAGTACTGCAGTAATCAGTTTTGGGTCTATTTGTATCCATACAAGTGCCTGAAGGTACCTGCATACTTAAGTACATTTATATTTAAGTATATATAGCTACTTAAGTACTTACTTAAGTACTTAAATATAATTATATAATTATGCAATCACAAAAGGGAACCATCGAGGAACGTGACAGACACGCAGGCAGATACTTGAATATATTAAACATTTCACCCGACAGATATATATATATATATAATAATAATATCTGTATATAAGCATCAACAGCCCCTGCGAGTCAAGCTCTTACTAAAAAAAAAAGTAACCGACCAGACTAGGACTGTATTTGACTCAAAGCTCGACAGGTGCAAACAGGTCTGGCCGTTCCGCCAGCAGTCGCAGGCCGGCATACCGAAGGAGTTATCAGTAGCAGCAGGGGATAGTTGCTCGCGGGTAGAATCGATTCTCGGTCTCAGTCCCAGCAGCACCCATCCCAATCGATTACCATAATCCCATCCCATCCCATCCCATCCGCCCCACACTCTGCAAAACAGCAGGTCCAACCAGCCAGTCCAGCCAACCAGCCCAGCCAGTCCAGCCAATCTCGCTTCCCTTCCCTTCCCTTCCCTTCTTCGTCTTTGTCTTCGTCTTTTTGCTCTTCCATCCTTGATCTCCTTCTTCATCTTCCTCCTCGGCCCTATCGACCAATTAACATATTATCGTCATCATCATCATCACTTTTCCCTCATATCCTCAACCGGTCGTTCATTCATTCATTCATTCATTCATTCCTTCTTTCGCCTTGTTCTAGTTCCCCTCCCTCTCCTCTCTCCATCATCATCTCTTAACGGGTCTCGGGTCCGGCTAGCCAACTAAATATTACCCTCCGAGTTGGTCTGGTTTTGTCGCTGTCATAGTCGTACCAGCTTAGCTTAGCTTCGCTTCCTCTTCTCCAGCCCTGGTTCCACTCAGTAGCATCCTCCCCTCCCTACCCATCTGCAGGAACAATATAAGTAATTGCTAGACCAAAAACCCAATCCCATACATATAAGAAACTTGAAAAAAAAAAGGTCTTGTCCCTCAGAGGACCAAAAAAAAAGGGCTCTTTTCCTGCCCATAATCTCCAACTTTTTTCGTCTTTTCAAAGACTCCCCCCTTTCCATCTTTTATATTCGTCTATAAATACTCAAGTACATAGACTTCTGTGTATGTACATCGCTGGTTGTGTTTGGGTAAGGGTCCCTGGTGCATATTATCCATTATATCGATACATAACTTAAGAGGCAGAGCACCAATATTGCTGGCGAAGGAGGAAGAGAGGGTGCGTGAAAAGAGAAATTTGGTTTGATCCATCCGGCTTGGTTTCGGTAGGGCTCCCTCTCTCTTTCTCGTTCTTCTCCTCTCGTTCTCCTCTGGCGGCCACACACCCCCTTCGTACCTTTCTTTTCGCCTTTTCTTCCCAGCCGGCCAGGAACAGTGGAACAGGACCGCAAAATTGTGTCTCGCATCTTATCAAGCGAAAATCCCCAAACAACGAAAACCTCCTCGACTCTTTCTCCCCTCCCTCATCTCCCTCTGCTTCTTCGGTATCTCCCCCTTTCCCTTCCTCCACAGTATCCTTATTCTTGGCCGCTGAGTCGACAGAGAAGGAGAAGAGGAAGGAGAAGACCGGTTTGTCACTGTAACCCTCAAGGCCGACGAGGTGGACGCGAATCGACCTTAAAATAAAATAATACCCCGAAAAATATCGCGGATATCTGGCCCACGCCAAATTCTCTCTCGCTCGATCAACACTCACCCCTTTCGCGATTGCACATACTTATTGCAGCTGTGTTCGACTCTCCCAGTACCGATACTGGTCGCTGGTTTTATTCATAAACGCAATATAATCAAACAAAACACGCCTTTTAGTCAAATCTACCACCAATATGGCGACGATGCTAATACCGTCGAGGACCTCGACGTCTTCGTCGTCCTCGTTTGCTCCCGTAACCCGACAAAACACCATGTCATCTACAGATGGGCCACCAAAATCTATTCGCCAGTCGAAACGGTATTCCATAACCACTCTTTATATGTCCATGTCTGCAGCAGAGAAGGATATCGAAATCGAGGACGAACTCGCAAAGGCCCAAAAAGTGCTGCGAGATCTGAAAACCAAAATATCATCTCAATCAAAAAAGAATTTCGTATTGGAGAAAGATGTCCGATATCTGGATTCCAGAATAGCCCTCCTTATCCAAAACCGAATGGCGCTTGAGGAGGTATGTATCATATTCGAGTTTTGCTATCTTATTTTTAGAAGAAGAAAAAGTTTTCGTGTTCATTTTCGACTCGCGCGATTCTAACCTTAATCCCAATAGCAAAACGAAGTCGCAAATCATCTTGAGGAAGGCGCCGAGCTTCAAGAGGGCCAGTTTCCAAACGACCAAAAAACACAACACTACGGCAATTTGATGTTTCTCCTACAATCAGAACCACGACACATCGCAGCTCTTTGCAGATTGGTCTCCATGGCAGAAATCGACTCTTTGCTTCAAACGGTTATGTTTACGATATACGGTAATCAGTATGAAAGTAGAGAAGAGCATTTGCTGCTTACCATGTTTCAAGTATGTTTGGGACTTATCCAACTTTGATATTTGTTTCGTTCCCTAATTTCAACACACAGTCTGTTCTTTCTGCACAATTCGAAAATACTCCCGAATACAGTTCATTACTACGAGCCAACACCCCCGTTTCGCGAATGATGACCACATATACTCGCAGAGGTCCGGGCCAAAGCTACCTGAAAACGGTTCTTTCGGATCGTATCAACTCATTGATTGAACATAAGGATCTAAACTTGGAAATTAACCCCTTGAAAGTTTACGAACAAATGATCAAACAAATCGAGGAGGATACTGGATCTTTACCAGCACATTTGCCGAGAGGTGTAACGGCAGAAGAAGCTGCTCAAAATGAGCAGGTCCAACAAATAATTGAGCCGAGATTGACAATGCTCATGGAAATCGCAAACTCATTCTTGACTACCATTATCAACAACCTTAACGAAACGCCCTATGGCATTCGATGGATTTGCAAACAGATTAGATCATTGACCCGCAGAAAATATCCGGATGCTAAAGACCCCGTCATCTGTACTCTGATCGGAGGCTTCTTTTTTCTTCGGTTTATCAACCCAGCTATAGTCACTCCACGTTCCTACATGCTCGTGGACGGAACCCCTGCTGATAATCCAAGACGTACTCTAACCTTGGTAAGAATCGAATACACCCGACTAAAGTTACTCTAGCACTAATTCTTATGTTTCCTTCAAGATTGCAAAAATGCTTCAAAATCTCGCCAACAAGCCATCCTACTCCAAAGAACCCTACATGGCTAGCCTTTCTCCCTTTATCCAGCACAATAAGACAAGGATTAATAAATTCTTGAATGACCTGTGTGAAGTTGGAGACTTTTACGAGTCACTGGAAATGGACCAATACGTCGCTCTTTCGAAGAAAGATCTAGAATTGACAATCTCGCTCAACGAGGTTTATGCGACTCATGCACTACTAGAGAAGCATTCCGTCGCGTTGGTACGTATAGTTAGCGAATTATCTGTGCCTGTGTACGGCTTTGATACTGATAATCAACAATTAAATAGTGTCAAGATGCCCACAATCCTCATCTCAAACAGCAACACCCACATCTAAAAATTCTTCTTGATGAGCTTGGCCCTGCTCCCAACCAATTGCCTAGAAAGGATAATCGATCTGTGATTCTGCCTCTCTTTAGCAGATGGGAACAACCGATTGATGATTTGACGGCGGCTTTGGATATCACGGAGGAAGATGTCCTTTTCATGCAAGCGAAATCAATTTTCGTCCAGCTAATGAGAACAATCCCATCGAATGCATTGGCTGCCCGGAGACCGCTAAAACTGGATAAGATTGCAGATTTAGCAGCTGCTTCCTCTCGGGATGCGGCTATGGTACGGAAGGGTATCCACGTCATGGATCTCCTCAATCAGCTCGAAGAAATGGGCGTACTTAGCAAACAGGATGAATACTCGTTGTTGAGAGACGAAGTTGAACAAGAGCTAGTACATCTCGGTTCCTTGAAGGATAAGGTCGTTCAAGAAACCGTTAAACTAGAAGAAGTTTATAAAACAATCAGAGATCACAACGCTTATCTCGTCGGTCAGTTGGAAACTTACAAGTCTTATCTGCACAATGTCCGCAGCCAAAGTGAAGGGAAGGTTCGCAAGCAGCAGAAGCAGCAGGTTTTGGGACCTTATAAGTTTACCCATCAGCAACTTGAGAAAGAGGGCGTTATTCAAAAGAGCAACGTGCCGGATAATCGGTGAGCTTCACATCCCCGCCAGGGATGAAATTCTCAACTCCAGCTAACATCAGTTTCATAGACGAGCAAATATCTTTTTCAATATAACATCTCCAATGCCGGGCACCTTCGTAATTTCCCTTCATTACAAGGGGCGTAATCGTGGCTTGCTCGAGCTAGATCTAAAACTCGATGATTTACTCGAGATGCAGCAGAACAACCAAGAAGATTTGGATTTGGAATATGTCCAATTCAATGTTCCCAAGGTCCTCGCTCTTCTCAACAAGAGATTCGCGCGGAAAAAGTGGTAGTTGACGGTTTGATCTTCCTCTCCTTGGTTGTTCGCATGGTCAATGGATGCGTTAGCCTTCTATAAGACCCATTCCCATTCGTATGGGGAGTTTACCTGATGATACCCATTTAGCATTTTTTGCATCTCTTGCCTCCAAATAATCTTCTCGTATATACTGTCGAAGGATAGTATAACCACGAAATTCTCATTTGTTATATTACCCTCTGTCTTTTTTTTGTTTTCATGTTTATTTGACGATCACATATGATGTCTCTCCTCCTTGTGCGATGAGTATGTTTCATCATTTATTGTCTTACTAATATTTTGGCAGCCCACCCTCCCTGGATTTTTCTGTTCTAAACTTGTAGTCGATATAGCCTTGTACGACCGGAAGCAACCCTACCCTGCCTGTTTAGCGTCTGGTCTCAAACGAAAGCGAAGTCGATATCTTTGCAAGCATACTCCTTTATTACCCTTCTCTATCATCCGTTCTTGTCGTTGGTATCATGCGCTACTTTAATACTCCTCCTTTACGGTGCAAAAAGCGTCATGTCATTCGTATCGCATTCTCAAGCGCCTTTGAGCAATCGCCAAGCATTTCTTTATTTTATCAGTTCAATTTCACTTCTTTGCCTTTTCTCTTTCTTCTCTATCTAACGCATTTCCTTCATATCCCTTTCAGCTCGATCGTTCCTTGTCCTCTGTTTCTTTTGTACCCTCCTTGTTCTCGTTAATGTTAGGTATTGAAGGTTCCGGTATTGTTCTAAATTTTCATGGAAAAAACAAGCGACAGTATTGAAATCCGAGGCCCTGTATTTATCAGTGGGAGGATTCTTTTGTTGCTTATGGTGTTATTGTTGGTACGCATATTTTTTTTCTTTTTTTTTTACTTTGGGTCTTCGTCTTGACCGCCTTTTTACGCCTTTTCTTTTCCTGTTTCACACGGAGGGCGCATAGATTAGCTACCTGACAATAGTGTAGCTGAACGCCAATTGATAATCACCAAGCGTGGCGATAAGACTCCCATGCATGGTGTAATGGAAGTTTGATAACGTCAAGTAAACCGCATGTATTGGCGGAAATAAATTACAATCTGCGTGATACAGAGTGTCCTCATAAAAGCACTTATGAAGAGAATACATCCGATAATTTCGCCGGGTTTTAAAGCACCCCCTTTTCTTTCAACGTGTACATCGTCTTGTGTAAAGCTAAGCTTCGCTAATAGAAGTGATTTACAAGAGAATTGAATATTTACGAGTCAAGCTAAAATTAGGAATAACAATAACGATATGCACACCCAGATTAACGCCACTAGTTATGTGAGAACCCCCATAATATGTACATGAGAAATATGTAATCGATCTTATATCAGAACCGCTATTTAAAAAACACACACAAAACTATGAACACCCAGTGCTGGCCCGTATTTTTTCGAAAGAAAGCTCCATCACGATCCGCAAATTTAGGTTTGTTATTTACTTTTTACCGTACGCACCAGCCTCAAAAGCTAATGTCATAATCATGTTGAGCGCCTCACTCTCTTCGCGCGAGAAGGTGTAGGGCTCTGGTGTCGTCAGACAGCAAATGTTGCTCTCTTTGAGTTGCCACTGGTCCGGGCCAGAGTCAGGTTCTGGGCTGGGGTTTTCTCGAAGATAATTTTGGAAATTGTTGGCTTTGCGTTTCTTTTTTCCCTCTTCGAACTTGTTGTCTAGAATCCAACCGTTGAACCAGAGTGGTCTCCCGTCAAGATCGAGGTGAAGAAGCTGTGGAGCACAGATCTCGAATTTCTCTTTTGCGGGCTCGGCCGATTGATCCGCCGGCTGATCGGCTGGGTTCGCATCCTGTTCTTTGAGTTGTCCCATGATACCGGCATCACCTTGGTGGAAGGCATATTCGGTATCGCCTACAAGCTCCCATCCAAGCCAGAATGTTTCTTTATCACCTATTTTTATGGCCGCGTATGAGCTTCTGGAAAGAAGGGATGAAAAGTCTGGACGAGATATTCAACCTACCATAAACCATATCGTAAACACCAACTATGCCCTTGGACTCATCACCATCACGGTCTGGTCCATTCATCCTTGTCACGAGGAGCATGGCTACGAAATGACGCCACTTGTCGACAACAACGACGCCAGATTCTTGCATGTGGCCGCTAATACCCGTCCAGAAACGAGATTGGCGAACATTCTTCGAGATTGGTTTGGGGATAATTTGCTGCAGCCATCTCTTCTTGTTCTCAGGCATGATAATTCTGTCTCTGAAGAACAAGGCGCCGGTTTTCTTGTAAGATTCGTCTTCGAATAGAACTTCGGGGTTCTTGAAAAAGAGAGAGTCCGCATCGATAAATATAACCTCGCGGAAACTAGACAGGAGCATAGCAAAAGGCTTCGCAGCCCAGCCTGCAAGTCTCCAGCCATCATCGCTAACCATAGCGGAGATGTCTCGAGTGACAACCCCATCAAATTGTTCGAGTTCAGCGCGGTAGTCTTCGCTAAGGTCACTTTCGCCAAGGTACATGATTTCAATTGGAAGGTTGCAGCCGAGTTTACGGAATGATGGTATGGAAGTGATAAGGAACGGCGCTTGTTTATCACCTGCTGACAGGACAATGCCACGGCCACCCTTATACATTTGAGCGTGCAAGCTCATGTGATCGGCAAAATATGGCGAGATGTAGGGGAAGAGAAGTGTAGCGAATCGCTGTAGGAAGCCACGGTAGCTCTCGTATTGGTGTATCGTTTGCGCAATATTCTCGACAGCGGTATCTCGACGGAGTTCTTGAATGATGTCGTCGCGTACATAGGCCTCGTTTTCTCCAACCACAAGATGGAGTTTCTCCCAAGCATCGAAAAATGTTTTGAACGCTCTCGCACGAAGACCGGTTTCTCGTAGTTTTTCCTTGCCAGTGCCTTCAATCGGTCGAAGGAGCTCTCTGACATGCATCTCATCTGGTAGCAAGTCGAATATGCGATTCAGCGCAGATTGAAAACTGGTGCTGCTTGATGTTAATTTTGGAAGCTTCGCTGGAGCCACGGCTACATTCTTTGGTGGTGGGACCTGTTTGGGTGGACTTTGCGCGGATGGGTTGCTTCCGTATGTCGCCTTTCCTGCCGGTTTTGATCCATCATTCTCGTCATCAAGTTTGTTTTTTTCGTATGAGATAGTCTGTTTTGGTTTCTGGACCACGATGTGATCCTCTTCAACAACTTCATGTTCTACAGGCTTGGGTTTCTCATCCGCAATTGGATCGGATTTTACCGGTTCAACAGGGAAAGCTGGCTGGGGTTTTACCACAGGTGTACCATCTGCGTTCTTCCCAAGTAATGCCTTTGCCCGTTCTGTGTGACGTGAAGCAGTTTTGGGGTCGGCCGTCGAAACATAGAGCATATAGGTTAGGGCCAGGGCCAACGTGGCTGCGAGGAGTTTAAAAATGAGGTTTTTCCTCTTTTCCATGTACTGCTGAGAATGATACCTCCCTTCTTTAGGAGGGGGTGGGCTGCCGAACAGCGATAAACCAGATTTATTCATCTTGCCCTTCATCTTGCTATTCTTTTTAACGGCGAAAGTGCCGTCTGCCTCAGATGGACTGCAAAAAAACTTGGGGTCCCGTGTGAATCCGTGGGTAGACAAATGGGAAGAAATAAATTTCAAAAATAAAGAAAGCAAAAGAAAGAAGGATAAAAAGGGAATCGTGAAAATGAAGGAGAGGGCAGTAGCTTCTCCGCGACGGAGCAGGTACCAGTGGATATATAGAGGCGACACGACTTTATTGTCCCCGCGCACAAAGCATTGAATTCTCGAACATGACACTGTGGTTGCAGAGGTGAGATTGCCTGAGATTGCAGACTTGAGGGCGAGCTTTGATGGCAAATAATCAGAGATACCAAAAGTTAGCAGGGGTTAAGGGGTCAGCCCCTGTCTTTGATATTTTTCGCTGGTAGCTAGCTTCGGAGTAGCGGTATTGGCTGCCGGCCAATACAATCTTGGCATCGAAAGGCTAGAGAGGTACCTGCCGACCGGGAAAAGAGCCTGAACGCTCAAAGAGCTTGACAGCTTCCTATCTCGAATCCACTATGGGGAGAGATCACGAGAGATGTAGACACCTTTGTCTACTTGAAGGACGAGGTACTTTGAAGGCCCCGGATAAATGCGTGGGACCAAGGTGATCAAGACGGCTCGTAAAAGAACCAAGACGGACCGAAACCGAGAGAAGAAGGAGCAAAAGCGGAACGAACGAAGCAGTTGCATGATGGTAAGAAGTATTGAGACCGAAGAACATTTGTAAATATATTTGAGAGCACCAGTGCAGACAAAAACTCGAGTACATGTGTGATTTCGATTGTGTGTATCCAACCTTTTGCGAGATTGGTATATTTGCTTACCTTTTACGCTATTGATTTTGATACTTGATCTGGTGAGTTACCGGTTGGGGGCATCTGCGCTTTTCTGGGCAGAGATCGAAAAATGCAATCGAGCTTCGGATCAAGGGTCCCCGCGTCAGGACGCCATGCGACGGTGGGTCCGAGCTATTGCTCCGCTATTCTTTCATTTAGAAAGGTTCGGGTATATCTCGAGGATCGTGTCAATGGAGCCCGCATTACAATGAGCTTCCATCGCAGGACATCAACATTTTGAGAAATCCAGAGAGAATATTTTGAAAATCCAACTTGTCTCGGACCGACCTGTCGGAACAAAATTGAAGATCCAAACATCTGGAATTCTTCTCGAGGGAATTTGAACGCTAGCGCGGTTTCCGGCTTGGTCGATGGAACAGACGGACAGTGACAGGGTCCCCGCTGCAAGGTTGGGTTTGGGCTCCGGCGGCGGTGAAACTAAACCTTGTCGAGGATGTCCTGTTCCGGATTCCAGAATCAAAGCATCGAATGATGAGCTATATGAGAGCGTATATATGAAATATACTGTGGTGTATAATTGTCCAAACTCAGTAGATCTGTAGGCAAAAGCAAGTACTTACTTACTTGGTTAGCAAATTTACAATTGGAGGGAGGCGGGGAGGAATAGCGAGTGTGAGAGAGCACGCGAGTGTCAGTCGCTCGCAGAGAGTATACTATACAGTACTAGCTATCCGTGGGTGGATTGATCATTGCGTTTGGAACTGTGGCTGAGAGAGGGACCCGGGCGATGAGCCATACGAGGCGGAATGTGTTGTCGTTGACGTTGAGCGAACGAATGTGGTGACACATCGGGCTTCCGATCGCCAGCAGTGAGTTGGAGGTCTTGCGGATCCTCGTGTTGTGATTGTGATGATTCCGATTCTCGTGCTTCTTCTTCTTCTTCCTCCTCCTCCTCCTCCTCCTCCTCCTCCTCCTCCTCCTCCTCTTCTCCTCCCTCCTCCCCCTCCTCCGCCTCCGTTCCTTTCTCCCCTCTCCTTCTCCATCTCATCGCCATCCTCTTCTTCGTCTTTATCTTTCATCCATCCACTTCCCCCCTCCACCACCACCACCACCTCCTCTTCCTCACCCTGTTCCTTCCGTACATATATTAATACATCTTCGGTCTACACTTAATAATCTCAGTCTGACTTTTGCATCAATCGTTCTCTTGTGAATCTTCTGTGAAAACTTTATCCTCCCTTTGTCTGTTCCCTCGGTGACTCTTGACGTCAATATATACATTCTCACTTTCAATCCCACTCCTCCACTCCATTCCATTCTGCTTCACTTCACCCAGCTCGATTTGATCCTCCCTATATTCAACAAATCTTCTTCCGACTTCCGTTCCTCCTATAGACTCGGCCCGACCTCGACCGTCTGCCTAATCCCAACCCAATATCGTATTTTCCTACTTGCCAGCTCTGCAGTCTAGATAAATATATATAAAGATCACTCCCACAGAAATGTCCTCTGCCATCCCGATTCCTAAGACGGGCTCCAAAAAGTCAACATCCTCATCATCCCCAGGTCCATCTGACGATATGTCTTCTCCATCAACGATGTCCAACTCGCCGTCCATGGCCCTCTTTGGCCACCGACGGCGTCAATCACTCCTTAGTAAGCTTCCCCCCTTAGCAATTCACATTTCGGAAATACAACAAATATACTAATTTTCTGGCAGGTTCCTCCCTCTCAAAACAGGAACACACCGTTTTCGATCTTGGAACCCGGGACGGAACAGCTCGCTTAGTTACCTGCGTCAAGGCTGGCCAGGGATTCGACTGGAACCAGGAAATGTTCCTGCCCCATCATTCCGACATTACGGTACCCCCCCTCAGTGAGCGTGTCGACGTCGTTCACGAGATCATACTAGACGACGGCGAGGATGTCTTGATGGATCTCGACGGGGACCGCGACTCTCAGAGGAGAGTCTAAGATCAGCTGCTGGCAGGAACCAAACACGGCCAACACCAGCCAAGCAACAGGACTTCCGTCCAACAATATATCTCCAATCATCTCTTCTTTTCTGATCTTCTAATAGCATCCAAAACCCAGTTTCTGCTTTTATTTTGAGGTTTAGATACGGCGTCTTTTAAATCTCATTTCGATACTATTTAGCTTTTTCTTTTTCTTTTTTGTTTTTTGCGGAGCTCAAAGGCCGATGCTTATTATGTGGAGTTTATCTATTTCCTTTAAACCTATCATTTTTTGAGCGCAGTTTAGCGATGACCCGTCTTCCCCCCAATTTCCTAGAGACCATTCACATTTTACATTTCCTTCTCACGAATACTGTTATATAGCATGATATCTTTCTCTTTTTTGGTGGAATAATACTGTGTCTTTCAAAATACGCGGTTTGGCACCACCCGTTATCTTACACCAATATTAACCAAAAACAATAAAATAAAATAAAAATAAAATAAAATAAAAAAACACGCCCCCTGAATGCCGGTACGCCGCATGCTAGGAAAAATCATATCAAAGGACGCATTCGCCGTGGCTCTTCAAACCAACTCCCGTGTAAAAGAATAATACAATTACCCACCAAGTATAGTCAAAAATCTTTTCCCAAATAATCTCATTTCGTCTGCTGAATGTGCTCTAAAACCTGCTGCGCTCTAGCTACTTGACCTTGCGCTGTCGTCAAGGGACCATCCATCTAGAATATCACAATTATATTAGCAAGATCAATCTGACACAAGAAATAGAATAGCCGAAGACGCCTAACAAACCTTCTTCAAAACGGGTAGTATTCTAACTGCATCTTCCCAGGCCCTTTCAACTTCCTGTTGCCTCGCCAATGGCTTGATACCCCAATCGAGCATTGCCGTATCACCATCTTCGTCCATAATCGAGTCGTCTTCATGCAGCGCCGCCTCGGCTAGTGCAGCCTCCTTGTCAACGTCCGCCGCGAGCTTTTTAGCATACGCAGCCGCAGCTTTCTTGGGAACTTCTCGCCGTAGTTTTGCGACTTCCGCGGTGGCAGTGCCGACTTGTGCGATCAATTCATTAACACGAACTCGGAGCTTGTCGTCGTAAGGTTCGTATTCTAGAAACGGGGGAGAACTGTCAGAGGAGGCCGAAATAAAATGGAGGGTGGTTTGCAATGGCGTTTTTTTTTTTTTTTTTTGTTGGGGGGGGGGGGGGGGGACCTACGATCTTCCTCCTCAGCTTTGAGAACCGAGCCCACATCTCCAATGTCGTTTCCGTTTATCGAGATGTTTTGGTTCGCCAGGTCAAAAAGCCGACGTACGTACTAACCGTTAGAATTCCAAGGACACGGTCAGCTCATTTCAGACGCTCGTTGATGTGTTCGAACGAACGGACAAAATTATCAACGGATATAGATGGTCACACCTCGGAGACTAATTCTTCGACTCTCTTGCGGTAGGCTTCATCTTTGGCGCTAGCATTCGGCGAGTGTGGGAAATGCAGTGCGAGCTTGTCGCGCGCGAGCTGCTCGACGCGGTTCAGTAGCGTTTTATACTCGGCGATGGTGTCGAGGCGAACTTTTGGATGTTCTGCATCTGCCATTTGCGGGCGTTGGGGAAGCAACCGGGGAGGCTTCTTCGTGGAGGGGCAGAGCAATGGGGTGGCTCGTGTGGGATGGGAGAAGTTGGTTGGTTTTGGAGGACGGCGTGGAATTTGGCGTGAAAGGGCGGGTTTCCGTGTTGTTTTTGTTTTGCGCCAGTTGAGCCTTCTGCTCTGAGCTTTGTTTGGCCCAGCGAGACCAGTTTGGCCGGTCTCCCGAGACCCGCCGACTTGACCATGCTTGCTACACGTCTACCATCTCTCTCTCTCTCTCTCTCTCTCTCTCTCACAAATATAACTTAGATTTGCATATAAACACTTGAGTAATTGGTTATTATTTCGCAGTGAATGTGTGTTTGGTAATTTAATTAAGGTGTGTGTCTAAAATATCTGCACCTATCCTTGGTTTTCCTCGCACAATCCGTCGTCACCAAAAATGTATCACCGACAGGACCCGTCCAGATCTATCAAGCAACAGCTGAATGCAATTCGGTCTACAAAATCACTATGATGAACAGCATTTCCTACGTCAAAGCCAGCTCATCAGAGAATATCATGGCCTCTAAGCAGTGACATCCGGAGCTGCAACGGGAGCTGCCTCCGGGGTCTCCGTAGCTGTAGGCTCTGCCTCCTTCTTGACTTCTCCAGGAGATTTAAAGAAAGATCCTTGATATTCTGGATCGTTCCACGGGCCAGCGTCACTCAATTGGCAGCCACCCTCGCAACTACAGGTTCCACCGAATTCCTTGGGCAAATTTTCGGATGGTATTTGCTTGAGAAGCTCATCTTTGTAGCCAGAACCCAAAACCTTTATCTTGTCGACGGTCACGGGATCGAGCCATCCGCTGACAATACTCCATACACTGGAGAAACCCCAAGGTGCATTGATTATGTAAAGCTTTCCCAATCTAAGGTTTCATATTAGTAAACAAGCTGTCGAGGGAAACCTCTTGTCGAGTTTATGCGATTCTCACCGTTCGGGATAGTAATCCTGGGAAATGACTGATGCTTTCTTTAAATAGCCGTACGTCGATGGGATGCTCAAAATGCTAACTCCTTTCAAGTCCATGATTGCTATGGGTGTATGGTATGAGTAAATGGGGTTTCAGTAGGCTCAAAATCGCCGAATAAGACTTACTGCAACATGTTTCCAGCAACCTTCCGACTTTTCTCGAACACGCCGGTAGACGGGGATCGGCAAACTTTTCATACTCGTAGGCTAGGTTGGTCAACATTCGTTCTTCGTCGGTGATCTCGAGCCTAGAATTCGAAGGATTAGCAAATCTTGAACAAGCGTCCACATGCTACGGTTGGGCAGATAATGGAAGGAGCCCCTTTTCCTCTTACATCTTTGTCAGATTGATCTTTCCGAGTTGCTCAATATAAATTGGCCGTCCATCCTATCACAGGAGGTTCAAAATGAGCAAACGCTGGAGAAAAGAGATCTCGCGTGGTTGGCAGCGAAATAAACGAATGATTCGATAAATACCTTATCGGTTTTATGGTAATACTGTGGATAGTATTCAAAAACCTTGGGCTTCTCAGGATAGGTCCAGGTTTGGACGACGTGATCCAAGTTTTTCTCTTTCCTCCATTTTTCAGCCTTGATGTACATATCCTTGGATTTCTGGACGTCAAATTTCCGAGCACGTAGGTACCTCAACTATGTTTTGTTTCCGAGATAAGAATTGAAGCTTAGCGTCAATAAGAATAAAATGGTGGACTGGCGAGTTCGGGACCAAGAGAAACCTACCATTGTGTTGGTGTCGAGTCGTTCGGTGTATCCCTCTTGTTCTAGAAGGCCCCTCAACTGGTGAACTTGAGCGTCCTGCATGTCATCTGTTCCACCAGGGTGGCCCTTCGGGGCAGCACCTTCAGGATGGGTATGTGGGAAGTTGTAGTGGTCATATTTTTCGCTGGCCATGTTTGGGGTTTACTTTTCCAGAGTTCGCAAAGGAGCTGTGAAGACGAGTTAGTAGGGACGCGACGGAATGAATGACCGTCTCCACTCTGCTGTTGGGCTGAGCTTGGAGTATAGACAGAGCCGAAGTAAAAAGGTGGCAATGGAAGTACCTACTGGCAAACGATAAGAAAGAACTGATACAGATGAACGATAGGGTCTATGTTTGTTGGGAGATTTGTGGTGGACGGATCAAGCAGAGGACTTGATATGTTGAACGGTGGAGCTGGCCAAAAGAGAAGAAGAAGCAGCTGTGAAATGGAATGAATGAGAACTGCGAGCTGGCCTGGGTTGCTGGCTGGGTTGCTGGCTGGGTTGCTGGCTGGCTGGGAGTGGCAGCTTATTAAGGAAACGGATGGAAAAAAAAGGTGTTGTCCAAAAACGAACCAAATATAATCCGAGTACCATAGTTGAGTAAGTACGCACTCGGACCTTACTTAGCACCTTAAGGCCTTACAGTAGCTACTAAGTACTTAAGTACTCAAGTACATGTGGATTCGAGGCTAAGTACTTAAGTATGTACATGTATACAATAAATACTTAAGTACTTATATGCTACACTGCATGCAGAGCATCTTCGGATCTCCAACCAAGCAAGTTACTTGAAGTACCTGTTCCTCCCTTTCCACCCTCCCCCCCCATTTTTTTGGGGAGGGAAAGCAACGGTGTCTGATAGAAATATCGGATTGATATTGGTAGCCTGACCGTGTAGTTTAGTAGGTCGCTGGCCAGCGTCATGTTTACGCTTCCTACATACCCTTTCCTTGATTGTCCTCTTCCCCTTCTTCGCACCGTCCGTTTTTAACCAATGGCTCTCGCATGTTTCCCCTCCAATCGAGCATGTGCTTGCGGCGCCTCTCTAATATGCATGCATGGCTACATATTTCACAATTGCACATAAAAAATAAATAAATAAATAAAATAAAATACTTACTTAAGTACTTAAGTAAATAAATAAAATATCTAGCTAAAGGTATCTGGCGCGTCTGGTCATGATATCAAGAAAACTGTATATCGCCATTTTGGCTTAAAAAAAAAAACAAAAAGGTGAATCGCCACCCACCCCACGTCATTCTAGAGGTTCTAGCTGCACCTATTGAGGAGAAATATGTCTAGCTTAGTAACGTATATAAACAATTGTACAGTAAATTTAGTCCTGAGACTACAATAAATTAGAACAGTTAAAACAGCACGCCGGCGGGACGAGACGAGACGAGACGAGAAGAAACGATAAACAGTCATACTTGTAAGACCTGCAGGCTGAATATCCCACGGCCGCTAATGATGCCCACTTCGCAAGTTTGCGGGGGCAAATTTCCAAAATCGACAGGGTGTTTTCACACTCTTTCGAATACTAATTTAGCTTCTGAGCTGACTTCTCTCGAAAAACATATTCACGGACGGCGCATGTCAAAAGACGACCTCCCAAGGTCGATTGAAGCTCGGACGCTGCTGGAACTACTTCTCCTTCTTTGGCGCCGAGCTTCACCCGGATCCAAGTTTGTGAGCCCGGAAGTCCTGCCAATCATATTTAGGATGTCGGTCAAAGATACAACGCCTATAAGGCGTCCGCTTAGACGGCCACCTGGTATTGACGCAACGCTCAGGCTCGCAGCAGTTGGAAAGCTAGCTGCCAAAGGCGATGCAGCAGCCAGGGAAGGTGGCGGTATCGCCGTTGCGGGTGGTATCGTTGGTGTCGAAGGAGCACTGTTACCCTCACTCGGGGCATCGACGAGCCACATTCTTTGCTTCCGGATTAGCAATCGATAGAAACAAAGTCACCACCAAGGAGCAAGATTGAGTTTGATTTACCTATGAGCTCTCGTAGCGATAATCTTGGCTACGGTGTGAGCTAGAGTAGAGTGAGGACCGACATAAAACACCGGATAAGAGTCCTTGCCATCGTCTAATCCTCGATCCGATAAGATGACCGACAGAAAATGAAGACATGATGATTTGATTAGCGGGAGAGAGCTCGTTCTTGTGAGGTGCTGGAATGGCATCTGAAATTAGATAAAAAACATTTCACGCGTATGAATATATATCTCTTGGTTCAAACCTTCACGTCCGTTGTTGAGATATTGCCAACAACATTATGGTTCGAGTCCACAACAGCCAGAGACGATATGCCCTCCGAGTTCATTAGCTCCAATGCCTCAAGGACTCGCGAATCCCCACTTGCACAAAATTGTTAGCTTCAAAGCCGAGTGTAGCAGAAACTCTGGGTATCCTCACTTGATGGATATGACGGGCGCGGATCCGAAATTCAGCTCTCTTAACGATAATGGAAGGATTTGGTCGATTTGGGCGAAACTCTTCGCGTTAGACCAAAAGAATTCAAGCATTTTCAGCTGACTGATAACCCCGATAACGCTGTCTGTTCCCTCGCGCACCACCGCGACTCGATGTACTCCACTGCCCAGTATTTCGACGACTTTGGCGAGCCCTTCGGCCTCTGAGACAGTGATGAAGGGATCTTTCTTGCCTAGGTCTTTAACGAGCTTGACCGGTATGTCACCTCCGGAACGGCTTTGGCTGACGAGGTCCTGGAAGGTATGGCCCTGGCTGTCCGAAGGGTCCCCTTTCCAAACACCCAGCACCATGAGAAGGTAGGCGGTGAGATCGCTATAGTCGAAAGTTCCGATGACGGCGCCATTTTCAGATTTGATCGGTAAGGAGGATATGCTGTGTTCAACTAGCATCTTTATTTGTCGGAGAACAGTCACGTAAATAAGCGGTATACGAGTACGGTATGGAAGGGAAAATATCAATCAAGACAAGAGAGGATGGGGAGGTTCTATCGGTTGTTTATGTACCTTACAAGCATCTTCAATTGGTATGTTCTCTTCAACGAAACATAGCTCTTGATTGGCGACGAGTTCTTTACATTGCACAGTACGCCAGTCTCGTTGTTGGACACTGCCTTCGGGACGAGGGGCAACGGAAAGGAGGTCCACAAGAGAAGCGTGGGAAAGAGAGGGTTGGCGAGAAGGTGAACGAGGGGTCGCTCGGAGGGAAGTCTGACTGGAAGATGCAGACATCTTTTGAGCACTAAGCTCGGGTGAGGGGGTTGGCTGCGACGTCGCCATCGTAGATTCTCTTATGTATGGGGTTTTCTTCTCAATACGAGGGGGGGAGAGCCCGAGAGAAGAGATCTAGAAAAGAGAAGAGAAGAAAGGAGAGGGGCTACCAGGGGTCCGATTCCCACGAGAGACTGAGAGCGGGAGTTTTTTGAGTTATTATTATCTGTCTATCTATCGAATCTGGGCTGCTGTGCAGCGGTGATGATTATTGATTCAGAGCCTCTTGAGAGATGATGGCGGAGGAGAGTGTCGGCTGGGTTGGCTGCTTTGAGCACGATACGAATCGATGGAGGATGTTATGAGTTCAGTTCAGCAGCGGGCGCTTGTGGCCTGGAAGCACCGGATAGAACTGCAACGATTCGAATCTCTCATCGAATTCCCATCATCGGGATACTTTGATATATAAAAAATAGCTCCTCAGCGTACTCGGTCGAGTACTGAGGATATAAGCACGGAGGGATGTGTGTATATATATGGCATCGCCTGACCCTTTCTTTTTTTTCTTTCTTTCTTTCTTTCTTTCTTTCTTTCTCGGGGGTCGATTGAATCGAGGGGATGACGTTTTGTGGAGGGGAGGAGAGGGACGGGACGCATGCATCCCAAGACGGATACCCATACGGGTTAACTTGCTTGGGGGGGTTCTTTTGTCGATACCCGAACAATCAATTGGCAGAGCAATCTCGGATCACGTTACACATGTACATGAGTACTTACTTAAATACATTACACGAGACGTCGAGACCCATGGGGAAAAGTAACAAGCTACCCTTCGCGCGGACTTGAAGGGGGCCCTCTAATTACTATCTGTTGGATTCATCTCGATACACAACCGTACGTAAGTAAGTACTTACTTATATACAATATATGTAACATGTGTTCATATCGGATAGATAGATCGAGCAGTATAAGTATCGGAGTCAAAGACTAAGGTTATCGACTCCGTATCATGTACTTAAGTATATATATGCCGGAGGTGGGGCCAACCGGGGGAGCGGGTGCTTCTTTTGAGATGCATGTATATAATAAGTAAGTAAGTACTTAGGTACTTGAGTACTTACTTAAGTAATTAACAGGGCCCAGAACGTGACCAGGAAATGCGCCACAAAAACAGACAGACAGATCGGGGCGATGCGTGGCTGAGCATGCCACAAAAAAAAAAAGGACCAAAAGCGAAGCACCCTTTCGCAGGTACTTAAGTACTCAGGGCATGTGTGTGCATGATACGTACCAAAGCGATCCAGGAAGAAGAGCCGCGGTTGGATCAGGATGTGGAAGGGGCCTAGCTGTGTGCGCACGCTCAGGAGCTACGATAGATGACGTAACCTAATTAAGTAGCCTTTCTCTCTCTCTCTCTCTCTCTCTCTCTCTCTCTCCCTCTCTCTTTCTCTCTTCACACACCCTCTCACTCAATCTCAGTTTGATTTCTTGGCTGAAGGAAAGCTACTTAGCTAGCGACGTTTGTTTTCGTCATAGTTTGCCTGCAAGCTGCAAGCTGCGACGACCATCTCTTTTTCAGCTGCAGTCAGTCAAAATCCGCACAAGCCTACCTACGCCTCCGTACGCCTTTCTCACACCTGCCTGCAGACAGACAAGACAAGACAAGACAAGACAAGACAGGCAATCGATCAATCAATCAATCAATCAATCAATCAATCAATCGATCGATCAAGTCAATTGAATCCATCAGTCAAGTTCATTCCGGCGACGACAAAAGCACTCACTCACTCATCTGCTCAATTACATCTTAGCTTAGCATCCCCCCGCTCTTTCCTTGTTTTCCTTCTTCCTTCCTTCCTTCCTTCCTTCCGTGCGACCCTTTGAATTCTTATTTCCTTTCCTTTCCTTTCCCTTTCATCGGTTCCCTTATCCTCGCCCTCCTTTCTTCCTAACTACTCCCCTTCTTTTCCCAACTCCCTCATGCCTCAACACACAACCACAATCACACTCACATCGATTCCCCTCTCCGGTTCCTTCTCCTTCTCCCCAAGCAAAAACCAAGTACTTACCTTGAACTCTCACCCACAAGACTCTCTCAAATACTTTATTTTTTATTTTTTATTTTTATTTTTATTTTTATTTTTTTTTTGAATATCGCAAATAACATTTAGCGACCCTACTGCTTCGTCTGAATTTCCTCGAAGTTTCGAGGGAAAAAACAGCTTACCCCCCACCCCCCCCCCCC
>LDDX01000099.1:23075-121119 GCA_012184315.1 Arthrobotrys entomopaga
ATGTCCGCATATAGCGGCGGCAGTAACCCTCATTCGAGGTCGCAAACACCAGTCCCGGATATCGCCGGGTCATCCAGTTTTACCTCCCAGCGACCTCGTACAGCGGACACAACGGGAACAGGTGGAGCTCAGAGCTTCAGATCAAATGACGGAGACGCTAGATCCGCCAGATCCACCGATGGTAGTACCAAAGGTGGTCCCGCTGACATTCCTTCCCGTCATCCCTCCACCCTCAAGAAGCGAAACTCTTTCCGGAGAAGCAGCTCTCTAAAACGCTCAGGTTCTCGATCTCGAAGGTCTACAGTAGGAGAAATGGACAGCGACAACCCCAATTCTGCTTTTCATTCTCCCGTCCCTTCCCATGGTAATCCTACCGAAATTCTAGCCAATCGGTTCGCTGGTTGGAGGCGAATCCTTAAAGATTATATCGCGTACTTTAAAGAAGTCCAGGTTGCATACGAAGCACAGGCCAAAACGACCAGTCGATTGTTCCACACTTTGAACAGCGCTATCGAGCCCGAGATGTTTCTCCGATCTGGTGGAATCCTCGAGACCAATGTAGTTTTGAAAGAACACCACAAATCTGCCATGCTAGCCAGCGAGCAGGCAAAACAGATCCAGATCCAGATCATCAGTTCTCTCAGCGGGCTGAGGAACGATCTCAGTGGGAAGATCAAAGAAATAAAGGGTCTATCGGGGGACTTCAAAAACACCCTGGACAAAGAAAGAGAGGGAACACGTAGAGCAGTCACCCAGCTCGCCGATGCTCTCACGGCCGTCGATACAAACCCTTCTCTCGCATCCGGAAAGAACGATCCCTATATTGTCAAACTCAGCGTTGACAAACAATTGCGACGACAGCTGGCTGAGGAAAATTACCTTCATCGGGTGAGTAGATGGGACTTGTTTCCTATTCGTATCTCGAATTGAACGCTAATCTTCCAAAACTAAAAAAAAAAAAAATCCTTAGGCCTACCTGAACCTTGAGAGCAGCGGGCGCGAGCTCGAAAGTATCGTCGTTTCCGAAATCCAAAAATCTTTCGAGTCATACATGAATATCTTGCGAATGGAAGGTGCCGATTTGACGGATACTGCGGAGAGATTACAGACTAGAACTATCAACCTGCCAGCCGACTACGAATGGTCATCCTTTGTGGAACGGGACCCTGGTTTCGTTGACCCCCGCATCCCCGTTCGGTCTTTCGATACCGTGGAGTATCCGGGATGGAATCACGCGGCAGCAGTCGAAGTTAGAGTCGGTCTTCTAGAAAGAAAATCGAAGTATCTCAAATCTTATACACCGGGGTGGTACGTCCTGTCGCCATCACACCTGCATGAGTTCAAGACGCCGGACAGAAATCACGATATGACGCCAGTCATGTCGCTCTATCTACCTGATTGCACCATGGGCAGCCACACACAGCTCAGTGCAAGCTCTCATAAGTTTGTCATAAAAGGTAGACAGACGGGTACTCTCCATCGGTAAGTATCAAGAATCCAATTTTTATTTTTTTTATTTTTATTTTTATTTTTATTTTTATTTCTTTTTTCTTCTTTCAAATATAACATCCACCTAACGAATCGATATAGAGGACATAGCTGGGTTTTCAGGGCCGAGACGCACGAAGCAATGATGGGCTTCTATGAAGACATCAAAAATCTCATTGAGCTCTCAGGTCCCGAACGCAATGCATTTGTTACCTCCCATCAAAAACACCATACCCCGACGAACGGAGTCCCAGCCAAAGAAACCGGCTCCTCTAGTTCCGAGAATGGATTAGAGAACGATGAAGCTGATGAAATACCATATTCTGCAGATCGCAGTGCATTGATTGGTTCGGAGCCCTCTATTCATGAACCTCGACCCGAGGGTGGAAGATTCCCTTCCGATATTGACATTCAACGCCGGCGTTCACTCAGATCCGCCACCAGTGGTGCCTCAGATCAGTCACTAAACGCCGGGGTAGGTGTAGTTGAGCCTCACGAGAACTACCCCGTCGGTCCAGGAGGTGAATACGATGAGCAGCAATTCATTTCATTTTCGACCGGGCGGCCGGGTATCCAGCGTAACCCTTCCGCCTTTTCCTACGATAACAAGGTAACTAAATTTTCTTATCTTCCCCACTGATTCTATTTGCTAACTCGCGAGGCGCCCTCCAGCATCCACCTGTATCAACTCTGCATGACGAGGAGAATTTTCAGCCTGTTCTAGCCAATGTTCCTCCTGAGGTAGAGCGACGAATGTCAGAGCAGACCAGTCCTAATGACGTCCTGGGGCGTAGAGATAGCAAAGCTTCATGGACCCGCCAAACCCCATCTCGAAAGCCAACAGCAACGTACGGTATCGATCCTATCACGGGACAACCCGATTCTTCTACCACCCAAAACAGAGATCTTGCTGGCAATCCTGAAACCACAGAATCCACGGACTTGAATCTTGCAGCGTACGAAGCTGAGGCAGCTACCGGGGTAGCAGGGGCAGGAGCTTACGAACTCTACCGAGCTTCGCAAACGCCGCCTACTGCAAATGGACAAGACTCAGTTCCGCGAGGGGCCGCGTCCGTAACTACTAACCCAGCCAAGCTTACGGATTTACCTTTCGTTCCTTCACCTGTCGAAGGGGGCGCGCCGCAAAAACCCACTAAATCCTACGGAGATCTTCAATCTCTGGGGAGGGAGCCTCCTATAACCCCGACCCAGCGAACCAATTCAAACTTCACGATATCCGATTTTCCTGTCCCTGGTGGATATCCAAAGCAGTAGAAACCCCACCCCGTATGATTGACTCCTATACTCAATCGAGGCCATATTAGTCGCTTTCCTCTATTTAAATTCGTGTCGAGTCAAAACAGTATCTGTCTTAACCAAACTCGATCTCCCTTTTTTTTCATTCTTCCTACTAAAACTTTGTCTTTCTTAACTTGCAATGACCATTCTCTGCTGTTCGTTATGACCAAAAATTTTACGGAGCGTAAAAAGCCTTGGTTCGATCATTCGATTATCTGGAGTCTTGTTGATTTTGTAACCTTGTCTCTCTTCTTCTTCTTCTTCTTCTTCTTCTTCTTCTTCTTTTTTTTTTTTTTTCTTTTCTTTTTCTTGAATTTGAATTTGCGTGATATGATGGTACCATATGAAAAATAACCCTCGTTTTGAATGATCCTGTCTAGCAGGGAATACACGAATATGATGAGCTGAAGCTATTATTTTCTCTCTCTCTCTCTCTCTCTCTCTCTCTCTCTCTCTCTCTCTCTCTCTCTCTCTTTATGCCTGTAATTATGGCTACTTTGAGAAATATACAATTATACTTGAAGAAACCGTTCTTCTCCGACCATGCTACTTCTCCACTCTTCTCAGTTTCCCGCTTGTGAATGCATGGCAAACATTTTCAGATTCTAAGTTAATCGATTCATCAAAGAGCTTGGCTTAGTATTCGGCTGGTGGGGGTGTGGATGTATGTACCAGTGTGTAAGTACTTAAGTAAGTACTTAAGTACTCATTGGACGGCAGCGACGAGGGCCAATGGCATGCGGTGGTATCGCTCCACATGGCTGAACAGTGACTTCTCTCAGAGCAAAGCCAAGCCAAGCATGGCTAGCTAGAGCTGAGAAGATGCTGGGTTCGACAGCAGGGCTGCATGCTCCCCCGCTCCATCTCACCTCAATTTCGCACTCGAGATAGGTACTTAAGTGGGTACCAAGTACTTAAATACTTCTCAGTCCCCCAGCAAATGCATCATAGCTCTTCGCTTTCCTGTCCCCGGCTTTCCTCTTCCCCTTCTCTCGCTTCCTTCTATCGTCCTGCTTGAAAGCGTCAATTTGCGCCCAAGATTATCGCTTGTCTGCTAACGGAACCCCCACAACCCTCGCGAGACAACCTACAACACCTTTTCCCTCAGATTTATTCGACAAAACTGTCCTGCACTCCGGGAAAGCTTGAACATCGACGTCATCTTCAGAGCCTGCGCTTCTTCTTCTTCTTCTTTCAGTCCTTTAACTTCAGCTAGTTATCTCTCAAACATAGCCGCCGTATTCTTTTCCATTATCGCGCCTGGGTGTCACTTTGTTGACATCTATATACCAGGTAGCCGCTTTCTGTCGTATCAGCGCGCACAATGGCGTCCCCACAGCCGCCGGCATCAAATTCCCCGAACCCACCCCAGCAGCAACAGCCCCAGATCCAAGCATGCCGATACAAGACCGGTAAAACTCTGGGATCTGGCTCTTACTCTGTCGTTCGGGAATGTGTGCATATCGAGACTGGAAGATACTACGCCGCTAAAATTATAAACAAGAAGTTAATGGCCGGAAGAGAACACATGGTAAGAGGGAGATAAGAGGGATTGATAAAGCGAACCTCGATAAGATGCAATGGCTAACTCATCGTATATTTTATAGGTCCGCAACGAGATCGCCGTATTGAAGAAGGTGTCTATGGGCCATCAGAATATATTGACTCTGGTAGATTATTTCGAAACTATGAATAATCGTACGTCACTTTTGCGCGCCGGCAAATCTAAGAAATGTGCCTCTGATGATGTGGATGCTAGTATACTTGGTAACCGATCTGGCCCTCGGTGGCGAGCTCTTCGATAGAATCTGTAGGAAAGGTTCTTATTTTGAATCCGATGCTGCCGACTTGATTCGAGCCACTCTATCTGCCGTTGCGTACCTCCACGACCATGGAATCGTTCATCGTGATTTGAAGCCTGAGAATCTATTATTTCGAACACCTGAAGATAATGCCGACTTGCTGATTGCTGATTTTGGATTGTCAAGAATCATGGACGAGGAGAGATTTCATGTCTTGACAACAACATGTGGTACGCCTGGTTATATGGTAATACACACTTTCTTCCCCCTCCTACGTTTCGAGAATATGTGATATTAACAGCTGCTAGGCACCTGAAATATTTAAGAAGACAGGTCATGGAAAGCCAGTGTGAGTACCTAGAGACGTTATACCTCAGAATATAACGAAAGCCCTCTAACATTATGACATATAATATAGAGATATCTGGGCAATTGGTGTTATTACGTACTTTCTGCTGTGTGGCTACACACCGTTTGATAGAGACTCCAATCTTGAAGAGATGCAAGCCATTCTCAAAGCAGACTATAAATTTGAGCCTGCACAATACTGGGAAGCCATTTCGGAGCATGGTATAGTTTTACAAGTCTTTTAACCCAATATTTATATGTATTATCACTAACGATCTTATTTACAAATTCAGCCAAAGATTTCATTCGCCGATGTCTGACAATTGACCCCAAAGCCCGACCGACTGCGCATGCCGCACTGGAACACCCGTTCATCAGCGATGAGCAACCGCAGAAAGAAGCTGATCTGTTGCCTACGGTTCGTAAAAATTTCAATGCCAGGAGAACTCTACACGCTGCAATTGACACCATCCGAGCTATTAATAAGCTTCGGGAGGGTGGTATGATGGACGGGGCTCTGAGTTCTGCCCCCGAGCAAAAGGAAAAGAAACCGCAGAGTCAAGCACCGGCAGGAGGACTTTGGCAGGGAGGTGTCCAAGCTGCTACCACTAAAGGTCTATGGCAAAAATCGTAAAAGATATGAGGCCCTTCGTTCGTTTAATCAAGGATCTTGGGATTTTATATTTTAATGTTTTCCTTTATTCTTCCCTTACTCTCTATCTTCTTTTCTCTTCCATAGTGAACCGATTAGCCTCGTTCATGTTTACAGATAATGTTTGTATGGTGCAATTGAAACGATGCGATGAATGTCCTTGTGTTCAATTTTTTTTTTTTTTTTTGTTTGCTTTCTTTGCAGTCACTAAGTCAGGCCTGGTGGGAGGTTCTGGTAACGCTCTGACAAATGTTGTGATATCGATATGTATATTTTGCGGTGTATGCGCACCTATGAAGGGTTACTTTCATTTAATTTATTTTATTTCACCGAACAAGTGCTTACTTGAGTAAGCTTTTTTTTTCCTCTGTGAATTCAGTATTTGGATACAACATGACTAAGACGGAATAGAATTTATTCGATTAAGTTAGATGCTATTTAAGCACAGTATTATCAAAATGTTGTTTGTCTTTAATAAGACCCATGAAATCTAGCCGGATTTCTGTTGCGTGTTGGTGTTCCGCATGGCGCTAATAACATCCCTGGGCGGTCCCTGGTGCTTGGGCAAAAAAAAAAAAAAAAAAGATTTCGGCACATCTCGCGAGCTCGAATACAACTTGCAATTGCAAATACACACGATTGAATCGATCCCAGCTACCCACGTAGGAATCCACCAATATGCCGAAAGAACTGAAAAAACGCGGCCGCCGCGAGGCTAAACGACAGAAACTCTCTCATAGCGATAGTACTCCCACCAAACCTACAAGGGAATCACCCCAAGGACTTGCGATTAGCACTCAGGCTTTCGTCGCTAGCGAGGACTCCACGAACAATGGCCAATTACCATTCGAATCGTCGATACCTCCGGGGACTACATTTTATGGGCTGTTGGATGAACAAGAGCAAGAATACTTCAGGAAAGCTGATGACATGCTCGAAGCCAATCAATTCAATAGCGACGAAGGTACGAGTCGATTGAAGAAGAGGCGCCTGCGGCCTAAAAAAGTTGAAAAAAAAAAAAAAAAACTTAAACTTATTGCGGCGGTTACTGATACGAATTTTCGTCATTGGGAGTTGATAGAACGAGAAATGTTTATCCAGAACGTCCTCAAAGAAACCGAAAATAAAGAGCTAAAGATGGCTTGCAGCCAAGGTTGCTCACGACTCTTAGAGAAGCTCTTATTCCTTGCGGACCCAGCTCGTCTAAAGCTGGTTTTCCAGAAGTTTCATGGGCAGTAAGCGCATCGGAGAGGCCGGTGGTGGGTGGGCAGTTTTTGGAAGCAGCAGCTAATGTGATTTTTAGTTTTGTTCATCTCATGTCCCACCGCTTTGCATCACACTGTTGTGAAGCTCTTTTTATAGCGGCGGCCTCGGTAACTACGACGGAATACCTAGAACCCAACCGGGAGCACAAGGCCACCGAGAACCAGGCGATATATGTACCCGCGGAAACATTATTTCTACACACAGTCACAGAGTTGGAATCATCAATAGATAGTCTGCTCATGAACCCATTCGGAGCACACCCTTTAAGAACTCTTTTCCTTGTACTTTCAGGAGCGCCTCTCCAATCCCAATCGAATAAATCATTGCTTCATAGCAAAAAGAAGGAAAAGGTATTGCTTGCAAAAGATAGTAGCGAAGATTTCAGAACACAAGCGAGACCTGTCCCCGACACATTCAGGGAAGCTTTGAGCAAAATAATCAATAAAATAACTGGCGATATCAATCGCGAGAATATCAGAAATCTTGCAACGGATCCGCTGGGCAGTCCGACTCTCCAGTTATTGATAGAGTTGGATTTGGGAAGGTCGAGGAAATATAAAACCAAGATTGAGGAATCATTGGTAGGGAAACTGTTGCTTGATCTCCCTGAAGAAGAAAGAGACACGGATACGACCAGGTCCTTTGTAAAGATGCTCCTCCATGACACCATTGGCTCTCATTTACTGGAGAGGGTTATGATGTGTGTACCCAAAAAGACATTTAACCAATTGTACGGGTTGTACTTTACTGGGAACATGGGAAAATTAGCATCAAGCGATACGGCGTGTTTTGTGGTGACAAAGATCTTAGACAAGCTGGAGATTCAGGAGTTTAAGAGCGCTAGCGCTGAAATACAGGTCGAGCTTCCCGAACTTCTCAAGCATCATCGAATTGCGGTGATTCGGTCTGTGATCGAAAACTATGGCAAGCATGGAATAAGTGCGGATGAGTTTTGCGATGCGCTGTTCAAGAAATTAGGCTCGGACACAGACGAGGATACCGATTTTCTGCTCAAGATGTTGGATGTGGATACTGAAGAGTTGGCCGGTTTGGATTCTGTCGGATCGAAAGAAAGAGAAAAGAGGAAACCAAGTCAGCTACATTCTTCATTATTGGTGCAAGCTTTGCTCACAGTGCCTGGCCAGTGTTCACGCACTGTTAAAGATCAGTGAGAAAACGATGCCTCCCTTCTTAGCATCGAGGCACGCACATTCGCTAACTATCTTTTCACATATAGTATGACATCGTGTTCTAGCGAAAATCTCAGAAGGCTTTGCAAGCACTCCACGGCGTCGCATGCGATACAAAAGAGTCTGACCACGGAGCCCTCGGATGCGACATTTAAGCGTAAGTTTGTGGGCCTGCTTTCTGGGTCGATTGTGGACCTAGCTTTGCACCCTGTTGGATCGCACGTGGTAGATACGCTATGGGAAGCTACCCTACAAGGTCTCAAGTTGCAGCGGCAGAGAATCGCAGATGAGTTGTTAGGTTCCGAGCGAATGCTACGTGATTCGTTTCACGGGCGGGCGGTGTGGAGGAATTGGAAGATGGATGTGTATAAAACTAGACGGTACGACTGGAATAACAATGCATTTGGGGTAACTAGCAATGAATTGGAGGGAAAGGAGATCAAAAAGAGTGCGCTGCAGGTAAGAAAACAGAAGTGCTTGAGAAAACAAAAATTATATCTAAGGAAAGCGAATACGGCGTCTGATTATTTGCTAATCAATTCTTATTTTTCGACCTTTAGATTGCAAGTGAGAGACATGCAGCGGCGGCAAAGAAGTCCAAAGGGGAAAGAGAACAAGCGAAAGAACGCGGTGATAGAAAGGAAGAAGGAACGATAGAGGCGAGGATGAAGCGTAAGGCCGAGTAATCACGGCTTTATAAGCTTTATAAATTTATCAAAAAAAAAAAAAAATTGATTGAAGGAATCTATCGTTCAAAACTGTGCCATACCATATCCTATAGTATCTTTCTTCCGCAGCATACATGTATAATATGACAGGACCCTGGCGTCCCTTACATAACAAGATTGCATTTCCCCCCTCCCAAGGCTCCGTGCGAGTGAAGAGACTTGCTCAACTGTGCGACGGGATTGATTGTGGCTGCAGGTAACCCCTTGCCGCCATGCACAATCCCTCAATAACTGGCTGGCTTGACCGAGAAAACCAAAACCAAAAAAAAAAAAAAAAAAAAAAAAAAAAAACAGGTTTTTCGTAGGAAGGGTTTAAAATCAATTCTGAGCTTCACCTCCAGCCAGACTAATACTTCACAGGGACAAGGCAGATGCAGAACAGAGTCCTTTACATATTAAAACGCACAAGGTGACTAATTCGGACTGACCGCAGATCTCTAAATTACTCAAGTTGTACTTACTTTCTAATGCATGCTAATGTACCTCTCGGTGATTGATATGGTATTGTATATTATTTGCTTATCTCGTACACCTATTATTGTACTCGTGTGGACGTACATATACGTATACGTATGCATCAATACAGCCTCGCTGTGAATTTTAGCCTTCGAATCTTTTGGCCGTCCTGAATTCACCATCGCCAGTTCCACATCTCCGCTGCAGCTGTAATCACACCCGCCTCTCGTCCCTTTCCCCATCTGTAACCCTCGATACCTCATACCTCTTGATTCGGTACGGTCGTCCAAAAACAGCAGGACGGCTAGTCCCATTTCTTCGAGCGCTTTCTTTCTTTCTTTCTTTCTTTCTTTTCCCCCCTGTGCAGTATTGCATATTCTATACCATATCCATTCGTACACTCTTTTCTGCCTCGGGCCTTTCCAGCAACTCGCGCGGCGCCTTTCGAGCTTTCCCCCCTCAACTTTAACTTCGACCCTCGAACTCAAACCCTCCCCGGGACGTGGGCCATTCTCTCCAAATATATCTTCTCCTCGCCCCGTTCACCCAACCCCTCCGCTTTTCGGAACTAGAAATGCTGCCAGCACCTGAGGTTACTTAGTCTGCTACGCCCGCTTCTTTGTCGTAAGGAAGGGGTTGGTAGCCCACCAGGGTGCGTGGGTTTGTATCGGTGGCTGCTGCACCTCCAAACAGAGCTTGAGAGTTCCATCCTTGAAAAATCGAATTTCCCACATCCCCAGTCCTTCCAGACACGGGAAATCAGTCATTTACCATTATCACTCTCCTGAATTGCCGCAGCCTACCGAGAGCTTCCTCGCAAACTCCCCCAACAGCAAAAGGATTTGCCTGGCTAGCTTTGATGTCCATCTGTTGTTGCTCCTCGTTCCTGTCGCCGTCGCCGTCGCTTCAACCTCGCATTCGAGCTCGTCCGATTATTTGTGCCCCATCTTCTCCTTTTGGAAAACAACAAGTCTTGACTCCGGATCTATCAAATCAGACACAGAACGTTCACATATACCACTCCTATCAGAATTATCAACCGAATACATACTTAAATGCTTATATACACCGTATATAGCCTGTACCGACGTTCTCTTACCTATTTACATATCGTATCATTCACATCGATACCTGCAACACCGTCCCACTGCTTCCTTTGATCGTCAGACTGGTTATCTACATTTTGACTTCCAGTTGGAGAACTACAAAATTTAACACACAAGATTCACATTACTCTCGTTAGCTACGGTCTTTGTGACACTCTGCTAAATTTTTTGTTATACCATGTTCTCGATTTAATTTCAACTGTTGACGCATTCGATCCATCGATTCAAATTTCGTTTTATCGCCCGAGGGGATAAGCCGTGCTCCCTCCCTCCTCCTCCTCCTTCTTCTTCTTCTTCTATCTAAACAACAATCCGCCCATCTGAAACTGAGTTCACAGCAATGGATCCTAACGATTTGGACGAAATATATGGTTACATTCCAGCAGAGATGCCTGGAAGGATGATTCCCACGTCGGACACAATGCAGCAGGCTCTCCGCCATCCAAGCATAGCAGGTACTAGCATGGAAGGCCTTACTGGAACGATCGGTCCCGGCCTAGATAATACCATCGACGGTACGGGCGCACTTTTATCAACTGATGATGTAGACGATGCCATCATGGAGGAAAGCATACAAGAACTTCGGCGCCAGAGCATGGCGGGCTTTCCGTTAAATTACGTCAATTACGGCGGAATGGGAGACCCACAATCCTCTCTTGATTTGAGTCTCCAGCAATTAAATACCACGGGACTTCCAATGGGGAGTACATTCGATTCTCCAATTTTCATCTCTCCACAAGCAACTTCTGCCGGAGCTGGACTCCTAGATCTGACCGGTTACAGCGATGGGTTGATATTACCACCTCAGTTACAAACATTTGATCCAAGCCTGCCACCCCAGATCACGAGCAGGCACAATTCTCTGGTGGATGTTATGGATACCAATACCACTGTTGCTTTGCAGCCACAATCCGATGTTGTTGCACCTGAAGATCTTCATCAGACCGTGTCTAATTGTGGGTTTTCCTTCGCCTTTTGGCTGTCCTTGTCATCCAAGTAGCAGGCCCTAATACGGAAAACATGTTTATCTAGTATCTACGACTCAAGCGCCTAGACAAACTGCGCCGTTCAACACTATGAACATCAAAATGGAAAATATATACTCCAGTAGTGGATTTGATATGGTTGGCGTGCTGGTAAGTAGAATACTTGCGCTTTTCTTCCCCCCCCCCCCCCCCCCCCCTTTTTTTTTTTCCCCCGTTCATTACTAAGGGGTGTTGCTATGAATCAAGATGCGAGTTGCTACCAGATCAAATCCAAAGATAAATATAGGAGCCGTTGACATGTCATGTGCCTTTGTGGTGTGTGATGCCAGGAAATTCGACATGCCGATAGTTTACTGCAGCGCGACGTTCGAACGACTAACCGGTTACACAAAACATGAGATCCTTGGAAGAAATTGTCGCTTTTTACAATCTCCTAATGGCAACGTCGAAAGAGGCGACAAGAGGAAATATGTAGATGAAGAGTCGGTCCGGTACCTTAAGCAGCAGTGTGACGGACTTGACGAGGCACAAGTCTCTTTAATCAATTACAGAAAAGGGGGGCAGCCTTTTATGAACTTGCTCACAACAATCCCCATCACTTGGGATGGTAATGATATCGTTTACATTGTTGGTATGATGACCGGTTGCGCTTATTATGACGATGTCGACGACTATTTGAGCTTATAGAATGACTGATACCCCGGATTAGGATTCCAGGTCGATTTAGTAGATCATCCGGGGTCGATCATGAACAAAAACCAAGGTAAATCTAAACATTAGTCTCTGGATTATTCACTAAAATGGTGGATTAACAATTTGACCCATAGATGGAACAATTCAAATAAATTATCAGCATAGGGAACCGCCTAATTATTACCTACAACCTCCTCCCGAATCGAGGCAACAAGCACCCGGAACAACGATCAGTAAAGAAGACGTTTCCAGGGTTCTCCAATCTCTTGGCAGTGTCGACACGGATATGGCGAGAAGACTATGGGACAAAATTTTGCTAGAAAATACCGATGACGTCGTACATGTGCTCTCTCTTAAAGGACTCTTCATGTACTGTTCACCCTCGATCCAGTCAGTATTGGAGTACGAACCGTCGGAACTAGTTGGGACCGCTCTATCTTCGGTTTGCCATCCTAGTGACATCGTCCCGGTTACCAGAGATCTAAAGGATACTTCTACGGGATCGATGGTCAACATTGTTTTTAGAATTCGAAGAAAATATAGTGGCTACGTGTGGTTTGAGAGTCACGGGTCTTTGCATATCGAGCAAGGAAAGGGTCGCAAATGCATCATCCTGGTTGGTAGAGAGCGGCCGGTCTATAAACTACCTTGGAAAGAAGTTCAGGCGAACGGCGGGATTGGAGAAAATGAAATGTGGTCAAAGTTATCAACCAGCGGGATGTTCCTTTTTGTTCCGAGTCATACCAAGGGACTTCTTGATCGGGAACCAGATGAATTAATTGGTACGAGTCTGCAAGCTTTGATGCGACCGGATTCGAGGTTGGAAGTAAACAAAGCCCTGGATTCGACTCGAACGGGAAAGAAGGTCACGGTACGCCATGAGCTACAGAATCGAAGAGGTCAGTTCTTACAGGCGATGACGACCTTTTTCCCGGATCTCCAAGATGGCCACAGGAAGCCTACTTTTTTGATCGCTCAAACAAAATTGGTTAAGCATTCGAGACATTCGACGGCAAATAGTTCGAGAGGGCCCCTGAGTGACGCTGGTAGTGCGACCCCGAAAAATCCCACTCCGGCATGGTCAGCGTCCACGGCAACCCTTCTAGATCGAACTCCAGTCCCGACTACTGGCGAAGATCAATCTACAGTTCCAGATGACCCAAATATCCCAAAAGATCCAAATGCGGAGGAAGATGAAAATTTGTTTGACGAGCTGAAAACGACCAGAAGCAGCAGTTGGCAGTTCGAGTTACGGCAAATGCAAAGAACTAATAAGAGACTAAGTGAAGAATGTGCAGCCCTGCTCCAGATGAAGAAGAGAAGGAAGAGAAAGAAGGGTGCGGATGCGATGGAAAAGGACTGTGCGAACTGTCACACCAAAAATACTCCGGAATGGAGAAGAGGGCCTTCAGGGAAACGAGATCTTTGTAACAGCTGTGGTTTGCGATACGCCAAATTGGTACGCTCAGCCCGGATAGATCTCAGATGAAAGAAAAGGGTTTTAGCTAACAATCGGTTCATATTGTAGGTTGGAAGAGTTTCCCCAAGAAATACACAAGGGTCGAACTCCAATATTGGCGAATCGCAACCAATGGACACCAGCAATCCAGACGGCCCATCGCCAAGGGCTGAAGCCCCAGTATCTCGAAATAGCCATTGGGCGGAACAGGCAAGTACTGTTGAAGATAATACCTCCTCATCAGAGCATCCTACTCCGGGCGATCCTCCGAGTCAAGTTATTTCCCCAGCTGCATCTGGGAGATGATGCATCACCATTTCTATAGACCTCTTTTGGATAGGTCTATTTTAGGTTTAATGTTGGCATGATGATTGCGGAGTCAGGCGTTCTGTATCAAAATGGTTTTATTTGAGTGAAAATTTCGATCTTGGTTGCAAAATATGTCATCTAGGTGGAGGACATCAAAGTAATTGTCTAAAAAACCTTCTCCCGAGCACCCCCCTCTTATTTTTTTTTTTTTTTTTTCTTTTCAATATATTATTTTGGTGGTATTTCGATTCTGGCCTTTGGTTCACAATTTGTAACACCGGGTTTGATGGGGCGCTATCCGAGCTGCTAGCTAGCATTATAGTAGACGGCATTGGCTTTACCATCTTAAATCTCGGCGCTCAGGAGATGGCCCCGGCTCTAGTGTGTAGTTGTGCTGTCAGTATCTCCTCGTTTATGTACATAATTTATCATTCTGGGCTGGAAGAGAGAGACCAGCGCTGTAGATAGAAAGATTGATGTAATCGCACCATCTATTCTATTTGAATATGATTTTGTATAACCTACCAATCGCTTCATTGGCGTAAGTACGTCAAGTACTACATGTGTTGGAAACGGGCTGCGAAGGTTGGCCGTGGCAAGTTGTGTGGTATTTCCCCCCCAAGCTTTGAAAATTCATCCAAACAACGGACGACTTCAATGGCCGGGAGAAGCCTCGCAGAGACAACAAAACCATGATACCACGGAGGGCGGCAACTTTCTCGTCGTCGTCCAGCAGATGTAAGCTTATCTCTCAATCATTCGCAATCGAAGATCTCTAACGATTTTTGGACAGGCTTTCTTTCGCGGTATGCGTTCCGCCAATACCCACATCGAAGTTTTATGACCACTGCAGAGACCCCAGTCACCTCAGCGACGTCCGATAGCAAGGACTCGTCCCCGCTATCATCGGAAGGACCTGTCATTCTCAACTTTGAAGAACAATTCAAACTCGCCCCCGACCCAACCAAGTCTTTGAGCGCTCGGACCTTGAATACACAGACACGGAATAAGCAGACACTTTCGCCGTTGGAGCGGTATCAAGCTGAAAAGGCAGCAAGTGCGAAAAACCCCCCCCAATAACTCCCCAAATATTCTTCAGCATATGGGCTCCCATGTAGTGATATATCAAAGCCAATTTGAATTCCACGTATCTAGCTTTGTAATCACTAACTCGTCGACCGTGCCCATGCAGGAGAAACGGCAAATAAACTTGGCGCTGTCCTCGAACCACACTACAAACCGCATGAACTCATCACGAATCCACCTTCGCCCAGCGAGATCACTTTAGAAGCACTTCTCGCCGCCGGTGCACATCTGGGCCATGCCACTGCCCTGTGGAACCCGGCCAATCAAAGATATATATTCGGTATACGACAGGGTATACATCTGATCTCTCTCGATGTCATCCTCGCCCATCTACGACGTGCTGCCAAGATTGTCCACGGCGTCTCTCGAGCCGGAGGTATAATTGTTTTTGTCGGCACACGAGATGGGCACGAGCGCGCCGTTGTAGAAGCTGCAAAGAGAACTCTAGGCTGTCACATCACCGAACGTTGGGTTCCTGGCACGGTCACGAACAAGGATCAACTTCTCATCGATCAGAAACTACGTGTCGTTGACAGCCGCGATCGAGAGATCAAATTGACTCGTAAGCAAAAGGAAGGTCTTCAAGCGAGTTTAGCGACCGACAAGGCTGCCCAAAAGGCGGAAACCGTTCAAGATACTCTCCAGGTGCCTCACAGTTTTGGCGCCATCAGACCTGATCTGGTGGTGTGTCTCAACCCATTAGAAAACCAAACGATGCTGCACGAATGCACCCAGTACAGAATCCCCACGATTGGCATAATCGATACCGATGTCGACCCAACATGCGTGACTTATCCGATTCCTGCAAATGACGATAGGTGAGGCATCTGTTTGTTTTAATATCACATTTATCCATCTCACCCGGATAGTTTTATGCTCACTTTTTACTTTGGCGATCAGTTTGCGATCAGTTCAATTGATTGCTGGGGTATTGGGGAAGGCTGGCCAAGAAGGAAGGTTGGCTCGATACGAAGCGGAAGAGGAACGCGAGGAGGAACTCGAGAAGATACGGAAGGCCGAGAGGGACAAGAAGCAGCAAGAGAGAGAAGAATCTGAGAAAGACCAGATGCACAGGGAAGCCGAAGAAGCTGCATCGGAGGCTAGGCAGCGAGAGATCGAGCAAGAATCCGAACTCGATCTAAAGTGATCAATATCTGGTAGCAGAATTGTATAGAGAATACGATAGATATGTACAATTAATCAAAATGTTTACAGTTTGTTACATCAAGAGCCGTCGACAGAAGGCCGATAGGATAACAAGGAGCTCCGTGGAGTGTCAACTGGCGAACCTAGCAGGGCGGGAAGGTCGATTAACGTGAGGTATATCAGTTGATTAGTCGCAAGGTGAGTTCCGCGCTAGAGCGTGATGATAAGTCAGCAAGCCACTCGAGTTAGTTGGGATAGGTAAAATGAGCGACTGGTTATTTCTCTTACACAGCGAATGTTCCTATCCGATAGATTAGTAATCTTTGCTCTCCGTCTTTGCATTTGGGGTATCAGGAATCGCCAACTCACCCGCAGAAACCGGCATCGCTCTGACTAGAGTAGGCCCAATTCCTTTCCAAAAGCCCCTCATACCCTCAGCATGCCAAGTTTGCCTGAAGCAATCCCTCATGCTAGAGTACCTTTGCTCAGCGCCAAATTTATCAGATTGCATCTTTGACTTAACAACATCTAGGGGATAGCTCCCGAGCCAGAGCACTTCCCCTGCAATACCTCCATAAAGGGCGATCTTGAGAGGCGAGATATCTTCTCGCTTTTTGTCTCTAGCCTCCAAGTTCATAAGATACTCAAATGTTAAAAACCATAGCCCATAGGCTTGTGCTTCGCGAAGTATCGTAACTGCTTCGCCACGGTAGATACCCTTGAGGACACCATCCTGGGCAGCAATCTTTCGTATGCAATCAAGAGGCCCATTATACAATCGGTCCGCTCCGTGAGGTTGCGTTTGTAGGCGGATTCTTCAGTCTCGTAGAAGATTAGTATTGATTCTTTCGATTCCCTTCTCTCAAAATCTTTTGATCAAAGCGTATGCATATGACGTCTTGTAATTGTTAACGCAAGGGAAAGGAAGAAAAGAGCAGCAGGCCGAAGAGTAGCAAGAGCTCTGACTAACCTGATGTGCTCAATGGGTCCAGATATGATACTGTTGGCAATTCCTGCGGATGCTCCAGCCAGGAAATATTGTCCGAGCGTTAGCTCCTTTCGACCAGGATTCCTATCTTGATTGTATCGTTCCAGTATACGACGTGTCTGATAGAAGGCGCCGAATTGTATGCTAACCTGGAAATTTTTGCCCGCAGAGTGTGAGCTCGAGCGAGATATATGGGCAGGACGGTAGGTGAGCCCATTCGAGCTCTCAATGTTCCGAGTCAATCACTTACACATGCCCCAACACCAATAAGAGGAGTTAGCGTTCCTTTGTAGAAAGCTAGAGGGCTTTCTTTCCTCCAAATGGTTGCGGCAGCATCAATTGCACCGGAGTACTGCGAAGTGGTTTGCAATCGAACTTTAATTATATCTAAGAAAGAGAGAATGCATGAGCCCTGCATATTCGTTTATCAATTTAGACAAGCCTTTCTCGTCCTCCAAGTCATCAAATCTCGTGAGGTAGAGCAAAGGCGTGGTATATCATTAACTCGTACCGAAAGGTTGTCCTGCGAGCCCAAGTCGAGTTTATTGATTAGTTATACGAACTAGTCCCAGAGAATGCGAGTAGGCTTATGCATGGCCAAACCTAGCAAAACTTGAGCTACTCCACCCATTGCACCAGCAAAAAGGTCTTTCGCCGTCCGCGTCAACCCTTCTTCCTGAGCTGTAGCCATATCAAGAGTTGGCGATTACCACGCGGCGAAGATCGAGTGATTCCGGAGAGAACTCTTGGCCACGGGTGGTGGGAATTCGGAATAGAAGTGACAAGGTTGGGTCAGACCCGCCTGATGAAGTTACAACTTGTCGCTGCGATGTTGCAGTCAGAACCGTATGAGCTCGTCAATTATATCACCATAAGGAGTTGGAGAGAAGGAGTGTGAGAAAGAATGATTCAGAATGAATAGTTAGTGAAGTGTGGTGTTTCTGCCATCTTCCGCTGTGAAATGCAGGCAGGCAATTGGACCCAAACTAGTTAGCTCCTTACTTCGTTTTGTTTTTTTTTTATATTTTTTTCTTAGTTTTTAATTTCTAATTTTTAATTTTTCCTTTGATTTATTAGCTTTTTTTTTTTTTTTTTTTTTACCCGCCTTGTCTAAGCTACTAATCAGTTGACTGGGACCGCGTCTTGCTTTTAGGCGAATAGTGCGCCGACTGGCGCCGGCAGGCTCTTCCAGTCAATAAATCGGTCGACGAGAGCGAAAGTGCTCGCCCGATATCGCTGATTGAGCTCAACAACCTCAACAACTCCCATAAGAGTTCAATATCATCATATCATGACATGCATGCATTAATATTATGATTCTTCCGAAGCGCATTGCATAAAACCAATACCTTGTGTCATGCTAATATAGCAACTTAATGGATAATAGATTCAAACCGGAATGCTGGTGCGGGATTAGATAGTACCATATACTGGGTACCGGTATCTTATCACCAACAATTTAAAAGGCGAGCTCGAGACCAGCAACCGAACACATACACGAAATGCTTTATAGCTTTGTCAGCGAGCTAGCAAGGAGTATGTGTACATAATACAGTTTGACATCAATCCAACCCATCGAGACCTGCATGCACGTTGTAACGTTCGCGTTCCGGGGGGACCGTTTGAATTTCCCCAGGGTTCTCAAGACTGTGCTCGTCGGCGGTGTGCCCGAATGTCTTTAAGGCAACGTTCCTTTATCGATAAAGAAAGGAAAGCAAAAAGTCCGAGACTAAGCAAAAAGAGACATATTGTAATCGAGGGAGATATCGTGAACAAGGAATGTTACACACGATTGGTTCCGTCGCACCCGAGCCGAGCGTGTGATTGCTAGAAGACTTCCTTAGGGCCGAGTGGGCCGAGTGATTGCATTGTCGCCAAACATGTTAACAGCCTGGCCAGCCGGTGCATCGGTAGGGCTCCTTCTAGAAGGCTTCCTCGTTCTGTACCGATCTGGCCCCCGCCTAACCTGCCGGGTAGCGTGGAGCCTCGAATCGCTGACGGGTCGTCCAGTAGACCCTTCGCTCGGATAGCTCTCTTGAGGACCAGGGTTTTACAAGAATCATTCTGCAGTGTCTTGATTTTCTACCCTTCATAATTCTTTTTCACCAATGTCGTGTCTTCCCATCGATCGCGTTGCCCTAGATGTAACACGCTCGAAAAAGTACTCAAGAAGTACTTACTTAGTCATATTATGAAAGCCCATGTTAAGCCGTGTTTCTCCTATACTATATCGAAGAGCTCGAGCTCAAAACGAAAACACGACGATGCGGTTCCTGGCAAGAGCTCGGGAAAGATTACATGGAGTCCCAGGTCCCAGTACTTGTCTTGAATTGTATATAGAGTCTCGGATAACCTGACCCTGAGAAAGGTCGTACGAAAGATATGACAATTTTCCCGCTATGCTCTGCATGTACGTGCTTCTCGATGAGTCCTTATCCTCGGTTGTGCTTTCAATCGATCCTTGTCGCAGGATATCGCAGCGAGATGACGACACATCCGTACGAAAAGCTTGGGGACGGCGCTAGTTCTCTCCAGACAACGGGGAGGGCCGAAGGTCTTGAGAGGACAAATATAGTACTGTCGAGCCATTGAGATCAAAATTTTCGGAATCGATTCCCAATTTGAAGAGATTGGCATCTGTGCCTAGGAATTATTTTCCGCGCCTTTGCTAACCACTTGCTGTTATCCTACATATCCAGATCTCCGGATATCCGATGAGGCGCGAATTTGATGCAGCTCGCATTGTTCCCTACCCCAGCGCTAGAAACGCTCCCTCGCTTAAACCTGTCGAGGTTCAAGTCGAATCTACTCTTGTAAGTTTCTCCTGCTTAAGTACCTAAGTACTTCTTATGTAATTATAAAGGGTCTGCTCTGCAGTTGAGGCTTCGGCTCATTGGTGGAAGTTTGCTGTCAACCTGATGTTTAATCAGGCTATTGGAACGTTCGAACCGTCTACGACGAGCCGGCAACAAGCCGTTCAGCATATTTGTTTGATTATCTTGCAACCTGGTGCTTGCCCGAGGATTTGGTTTAAGTTCACTAAACGCAATTCACGAGCAAAGAGCTCGGGTAAGAGACATCCACGTTGTCCAACCTACATTCAATCACGAAAAGCTGGCTTCAAGCCCTAAAGTACCATGATACGCATTCACAGAAAATATATTACGGAACATACCTGCTCCCGTTAACGCGTTGATTGAATGGATCTCTAAATACCTTGAATGGGGAACGACAGCTAACCAAGCATATACTAGCTGATCGTTGTGAACAAGTTTAACAAGGTCGGCGCTCGGATATGAAAATATTCCGTGGTTTTGGCTCGGTACGAAAACATCCGAGCTGGGGGCCCTAACGGACTTCGAGAGGTCCCGAAAGCTCGCACCACACTGCTTACGAATACTCTAAGGGCGAGGTGCGTCTGATGATTAATAGGCAACCTTTCTAAAAAAAAAATCATTGCTTGGGAGAACTAGAACTTGTTTTTGTCTAGATGTGCGGAGAGCGAAATACTCGTTAATTTGAAGACCTTGCGAACCATTTGGAGACCCTTGACGGAGGCCGCGGGACTCGGCACATACATAGTAAGGATTTGGCTTTGGCTTTGACTCATGAAACCTGCTTCACTGGAATCAATGTTCCATGAGAAATCTTCGCTATATTCGTTGGTTGGTTGGTAATTGAAATTGGAGCAAAAAGGCCCGGCAAAAGTTTCGTGTGTTGATGGGGCAGAAAACGAGACACGATCGTTTCAGGAATTGATGAACTGGGACACATTATTTACCGCGTCAGCATACCTCATATACGACAGCTGCGAAGAGGGCTGAGCTGGATTGCTGTGCAAACCATCGATTGTTCGATATATTTGAATGTGGTAAGTAGCACGCCAGGAAATATCAAATAACAACATGCAATTTCCGTGCACCATGTGGGCTACATAGCCAAATTCACGTCGCGAAAGTATCGCGAGCTTGGTCAAGACCATATGATCTACGTAGCTGCGCCGACAAAGGCTTTACGTTATGGCGGCACATGGCTGAGCAAATCGATAAGAATACTAGAGACCGAGGCCGAAGTATGTACGAACAAGTGATTGCGTCGATAGATGTGAAAGGATCCTCGTCATATTGCAAGAAATATTGCATTGCATTGTGGTTCTGGTCGGCTGGACCGAGATTGAAGGTCTTCCCCTTCGCCTGAAGCGATTTATGTCAGCGGGAACCGCCGTCTGCTGACAATGCAAGTGCTATATCGATTAAATCGCAAATTTCGTCCAAACTGAAAAAAAATGATTGACAATAATAATAATAATAATAATGTTTGCGAATACCACATCTGAAGTGCAGGTTCGAGAACCGGGTCTGGTCGAGCGATTTTTAGTAGAGCTCCTCGAAGAAGAAAATTTGATATCGTGGAACAGCCCAATATTGCTATCCGTTTTTGTTTTCCCCCCCAAGGCAAGGCTCTAGCTCTCGTCTCGCGTATTCGAACAGAAGAGCCCATGCATCCGTGGCTCGCACGAGCCCGCCGACGTTGATAATGAGGTAAGCAGCTTTTTTGCTTTTCCTGTTTTCGCATCTCCTTGTCCAGACCAACGGGAAGCGGGTGACCTTACCACCCCGACGGTTTTCAAAAATGGTCGGAGTTTACGGCGAATGGACTGGGAATAAACGGAGAGTAAGCACTCCACAGCCTGAATCCGTCACAGTCTGGCGGAAATTTGCCCAAAACTAGCCACAGAAAATCTCCGGCCGACACACCGATAGTCACCGTTCTCTCTTTCTGAGAATCACGTTATATCTTACTCCGCGAAAGTGCGTGTGCTCGACCGAACCGCCATGTTGGAAAAGGAGGCATGAGGATGGATTTCTTTATCCATCCTCGTAACCAGCAGTATGTAGATTCATTATTCTATCGATCCAGTCTCAACCCCAATGAGTCTGTTTTGCTTGCTTCATACGAATTCTAAAATGAAACGCAGCTTAGTCGCTAGTAGATGATCTCAACAAATAACATCAGAAAAAAAAAAGATAAGGGGAATTGAGGATATCGATATCCCTAGTACAAGAAACAGAGGAGTTTGGAGCATTTTAGGTGTTACTTGCTACCGGTTCCTTCCCGGGCTTAATCGCAGTCTTCGGGGAGGGAAATCCTGGTTCTGGGGGGACTAAAATGCGGATGCAGCACAGATAATTTCGTACTATGACTTGTTACCAATATGAATGGATTATGGAAGGATGGTGATGATGATGATGATGATGATGAACAAGCTGGACCGTTGCAGCGATAGCGTGGATTATTCTTCGTGTGTGAAGTTCAAATGAGACATGCCAGCCCTGGTTGCAGCGCTGCATTTGTGCAGCTTTTTCCAGTACGTGCACCCCACACATCTGGCTGTACTTAGAAGAGTTCTTGGGCCGACTAGTCAGTTGGAGTAGTAAGCTTTGGGCCATTGGGCACGGGAAGAGAAGATGTAATATAACAAAAGGGACTATCAGCGTTAGCTTTTAAAAAGGCGCCAGTTGCCGGCTTTTGGCATCAACGTTAACCCGAGCCCGAAAAAGTCTACGCCTCGTCTCAACCTCTTATAATTCCTCCCCCCTCCTCGTATTTTAACAACTCTGTTTGTGTAAATTTACTACAAAGCACATCTCTTTCCCACTCAAGAGTATTTTTATTTCATTTTTCCTAGAAAAAGAGCCTAGCCTGCAATTGCTTCATTTTATTTAACTCTTCTGCCTATTATCTCAAATTCATACTATTAACACAATAATTACACACATCTATTACGACTAAGGATACACAAATAGTATATGACTTAGGAGAGCAAAAAGCCGACATCATATACTAATATATTACTGAACCCTCTATTTGTTGGGTTTATATCCAAGCATATACCTTTATATATATATATATATATATATATAAAACAATCCACAATGTCATGTACAAGACAACATTCTCCTGATTTATCATCCTCTCGAAAGAGAGTAGGCAAAGCCTGTGATAGGTGTCGTTTGAAGAAATCAAAGGCAAGTTTGATGATAAGAAATTAATATTGCAAGCTTAGTATAGCTAACGAGTGAGTGTGAGCAGTGCGACGGGGCGCTCCCATGCCAAAGATGTATCACCGATGATCAAATCTGTGTATTCAGTGAGCGCAAAAGATCAAAGGATAAGACCTATCCCAAAGGGTACGTTAGATAGACTAATTGCTTTTTTCCATCCAAACCCCCGCCTTCTAACATGAATTCAAATGTTCTTAGTTACGTGGAGCTATTAGAAAGTCGTAACCAGGTCCTTGCCGAGGCTTTGCACAAAGTTTTATACTGTCACCAGCACAACATCGATACATCCTCCCTATATCCTCATGATGGGAAAATAGTTTTAAACGAAGTTTTGGGACGACTGGACTCGTTCAAAGGTCTTCCTTCTGCTTTTAGGCCTGCAAAATATATCGACGACGCTTTGGAGCATTTTGAAGACGAACATCACATGAGCTCTCGCTGTGAACGCCAGCCATCAGAGTGCTCTAGCGTCCCTTCCGCACGAACATCTTTGGACTTGTCGAGTGCTGGATCAGGCTCACCTGCAACGCCAGATTTTTCTTTTGATGGACGATACCTCTCTCAGCCTTCAAAAATACCCTACTTCGACCAGAATAGCACTCTTCCTATGTCGATATCCCCATCTTTGCTGATGCCCGACTTCCCTTACTCTCGAAGTACAATGTCGTTTGATACCACATTTACGATGAACGATCCTCTTATGATGGACACGGATTGGCTGTAAACATCGCCACTTGAATTACCAGGAAAATCTCCACTTTTCGCTTTACTTGAATATATCGTTCTGGAAAATGATTGGCTTTAGTTTGGTGTCTTTATTTTACATTGCAGGAGTTGTTTTATTTCTATTTTATTTCTAATTTTTTTTTTACTCTTTTTCTCTTTTTTCCTTTCGACAAGAAAATCTAGGTTAAAATCGGCGTTTAAAGGGCGTTTAGGTGTTATTCGGTTTTTCGTTAGACCATACCTATATGGATATGATCATATTTTTTCGTTGATTTATCTTTTTTCAAATTTCTTCGGTTATCTTCAAAATTTTCGACGTTGAACATAGTTCATTTTTTGGTTTAACGAGATCGCGTATATTTATCTCCTTACTAATGTAATAGGATTGGCAAGTTATTCGAGGTCATGGAGTGGATTGATATATGAATTTGAACTCATCATGTTTTATCGATGGATCTCTCAGCGGTTATTGATCATTTGCTTGCATCAAGTTAGCTGAACGTTTTCTCAAGTGGAACAGAGTGGTTTTAAAATTAAATTTTCGGTATATAGGTTTGGTATTGTGTAATGGGGTAATTTGATATAATTTATGCTATGCTGCAGATATTTCGAATGAATAGTCCGTAATTTCTCATATTTCCCAAGAGATACATTCTCAATTATGCCACTGTTGGGAGGGTTTCGCTCAAGTGGTTGCACTTGCGGCGCCTGTCAGCAGTTAGCAGGTTCGTATTTCGTACCCCTTTGGGATTCGAAGCACGAAGATTCGGTCAAGAGTTTCCCAAGAGCACAGCCTTTGCCAAATTATACTTGTCAAGATATGGTATGCACAGTTTAAGTATAATTTTCACGACTACACTGCGGCTCGTGGTTACGTAAGAGCACACCAGGGCAATTACTTAAGTAATTAACTGTAACTGTAACTGTAATGAACCAGTTTTGCACTCGAACAATGGTCGACGCACTAGAGATAGTTGCATTATCTCAATGTTTATGTTATAGATTTGCTTTATATCTATTCTGGTCATCCGTTCACATGATCGATTGTACGAAGAAGCAGAGTTTTGAGTCAATCTCCAATATATATATACATAAGTATATATGTTAATTCAACATCTCACCAACGTACTCCTAGCTAAGTACCCAAGTACGTAACTCACTCCTGCGTTGGGTCGTCTTCGGACGCCAGGTGTGAAGGCGTTGAGGCTAAGCTAAGCGGAAGTTATTACCAAGCTAAGAACCTGATTTACCCAGGCCTGGCGGAACAAACCCCTCAATTACCCGGCGTGGGGTACCGCCATTGGTTTTGCACGTAGCTTATTTAACGACTGGATATTCTGAATTGAAAGATGGCGGGGAATATTCCGTCTCTTTTTCTTCAATTTCTTAAGCCATCGCTCCTCCCAGCTAGGTATCCCGTTATAACGTTAACTTCACAATATTTACTTTCAATATATACAGTAAGATTTTTTTAAAAATGACAACGAATTCCGGCGAAGTCTCAAGCGGACCCTTCAAATTCATCTCGAAGGGGGCAATTGTGCAAGAATGGATTGTTGGCGGCAGGAATATCGTCCTTGGTTTCCATGACCCCGCGGAGTATGCCAACAATCCTGCCTTTTTTGGGGCAACCATTGGCAGGTAAGCTTGAACCCTTCAGAAGCACAGTGACCTCCGGCACCTGCATCTATAAAATGATAGAGGAATACCTGACGAACCCAATTTGATTTGGGATCGGAGATTCGTGTTTTTTTTTTTTTTTTTTTTTTTTTCCTCCCTTCATCCATTTTCAGTCTGTTTCAGAGCTATGCGTTCGTTCGGTTCAAGAAGTGGTCGTTCAAATGAATGCTAGCTACATGATATAGCTATAATTATCACTACATGACGACATGTAAATGTATAAAATGAATTTATGATTGGTTGTAAAACACGTTCTAATTGCTGAGTGAGTCTTTTTCGCTGACCAAAGCTTTCGTGGAAACTAGAGTTGCCGTAAGCCACCTGATTTTCCTTCTTTTTTGTCCATATCTAGATCTTCTCTCGTGGTTCCGGCGATAACAATCCTCTCGTCCGACAAGAGCTGGATTTGCTTGACTAAGCCAATCTTGCATAGATGCCCAGTCGAGGCCTGGGTTATCATGCCGGTTCTTTGACCAGGCAAAGGGATCTCTTACTTGATTAGAAATTTGCTAACAAATTCAATGGGCCTAATTCCGCACCGGGTTTAGAATCGGCTTTCAAATGGCCAAATCAAAGATATTCCTCAAAAGGGAGACATCCACCCGCTACCCGTTAACAATGGCCCGAATACCCTCCATGGCGGCATTTCTGGGTAAGCTGTTTTAGTCATCATCTAGACATCACCCCATGTTAGATTACACACCCTTGCTCTATATCTGCCATGCGGCTTAGCTAAAGCTATCGATATATCGAGCATGTCGACGATTTCCCCAACATGTTGCATTTCTGACTCGCAACACAAGCAAACTTTGCTTATTTCGCGACATATTGTGCTTATATTATGGCTTACTAATTGCAAGTAATTGCACGCACGCAACAGATGGGATAAGAAAATTTGGCAGGGTCCAGTTAAAAGTAATCTTGAAGATGGGTCCGAGACTTTACTCTATTCATATCAGAGTCCACATCTCGACGAGCAGTTTCCGGGTGCCCTCGATGTCACCGTTAAGTACACAGTCAGGAATGAGAAGCAAGACGGGGCGGATGTCTCAGTGCTTGTGATCGAATACACCGCTCAACTATCCGAAGATAGCCCAGAAGATTGGGCGGTTGTTTCAATGACAAATCATAGGTACAGTCAACAAATCGACAGTTTAGCGTGCTTTCAGGAAGCATCCTTCTGCTAAACAATGAGTCCTTGCTCAGTTGTAACTGGAAGAAGCTGGGCTTGAAATCGATTTGGATCTGCGGTCTAACTTACGGTTCTCTTTCCGATCTTGGAATATTAGCTATTTCCACATTGGTGACAAAACTACAATCGAAGGAACTCAGGTATAGACTCCGCAATACCAGTTTAAATGGCAATCGTTCCAATCTACTATCATACACTCACAATCATGTTTAATTGATCCCACGATTGGGATTTTGAGATGTTTTGTTGTATGATGAGCTAAAATAGCGGCATTCAACAGGTAACTATCATCGATAATACCAATATCGAAACCGACGGCGTCGATATCCCGACGGGCAAATTCAAAGAATTTCCTGGCATCAAGTCCGGCAAACCTTTCGAATTAGGACCGGAAGAGCCAGATATTGATCATGGATTTGCGCTGACTACCGACGTGGCTAATGTTCCTTTGGACACGCGAAGTAAGACCCTGTTTGTGACGATGACTTGGTTTGTTCTCATCCACTGCGATAAGACTCGCTCTCTTGCGAATGTTTTGACTTCGGTGCTAATATGAAAAATGTCATCCTGATTAAATTAGGCTCCGAGGAGAGGACCTGCATTGAATTTTACCATCCATCTACCGGCATTAATTTGGTCGTATCAAGTACCGAGCCTGCTTTCCAGTTGTAAGTAAAAACACGGGTGGCGCGTTTCGAGTTGCTGACCACCCCCGCACATGCCCGATGTCCGCGTTCGGGTTTCGTTGGTTGCCCGCTAAGGAGAAGATCCCGAAGATAGCTCCAGCTTCGGGGACCATAAAATAACTTTGAAAGCTGCTGATTCTCACGTCACAACAGTTACACCGGCAAATATATTGACTCCCCTGCCCGAGCGGATGGAACCCCGGCTTTCTCGAAAAGAGCTGGCTTTTGCGTTGAGCCCGCTCGATATACCAATGCGGCCAACATGCCCGAGTGGAAAAACATGGTTCTCCTGAAAAAGGGAGTGACTTACGGTAGCAAGACCATCTGGAGGGCTTGGAAAAGCTGAACGGCGTTGCTGAGAAAGAGGTATTATTTGTGGTTTAGACATGTCGGCTTTCAATTGATCAATTTCTCCAAAGTCATTTTGAAGTTGCGCGTGGTTAGTTAGATTACAATAAGAAGTACAGTAGGTAGAGATGAAAATATTAGACCAAAAAGGCTGTCTCGTTATAATACCAGATCCGATAGTCAAATTTATGCCTGACAGAAAATACACCTGCTGTCCGTCACCAAATCATCAAAGAGCGAATTGAAGAGGAAAGGAAAACTGTCTTGGGGGGTCAAAATACCCACCCCCTTTGTAGATATATACTCTTCAGTACCCATAGAAGTACTTATTCGAATAATTTTGATACTGAAATTGAATAAACTCTTCACCTTCTGCTCCGTAATAGTTCTTCAATTGACACAAAATAAAAAAAAAACTCGTAGCGTGGTAAATTTAGCATGACGTCAGCATCGATTGATAAAGTTCCCTCCACAAACCAAAACCTCGCTTAGCTTGGCAGCCCCATTCCTTGAGTCCCCGAATCCCACAACTGAACGACAAAAAACCGCACATTACTCCCTATTCAAGTACGTAAAACATGTCTGCTGCGTGCATATTCTGTAGAATAATTAAGGGTATGAAATGTCCCCTTCAAATTCAGGTTAATTTTTTTAATATCATCGGCGAGGCAATAATGCCACCAGGCGGGGCGCGATATATATTCTATGAATGCTCACATTGACACTCACAGGAGAAATCCCATCTTGCAAATTATTCGAGTCTTCCAAAGTATATGCATTCCTGGATATACAGCCCCTAAGCAAGGGACATGCCGTAAGTGTCATATTTTACGTTGGTGATAGTCCCGTCACGATGCTAGTTAACTTATTCACTTATCCCGCTGGGTCAGCTTGTCATCCCCAAAACACACGGCGAAAAGCTTTTCGATATCCCCGATGGTGAACTGGCTGAGATGCTACCCGTTGCGAAGAAATTAGCTCAAGCTATCGGTGTCTCTGATTTCAATATCCTGCAAAACAATGGAACAATCGCCCGTAAGTCTCCTAGAAGAATCTGCTCCATTTCTGGCTGTTAATGAGATATCTTTTACGTGTTGGGTAGACCAGGTTGTTCCTCATGTGCACGTTCATATGGTACGTACTTAAGTAGCAATTGGTGATTAATTACACAGGGCGGACTGTGAACTAAGGGTCGGCACAACGTAGATTCCAAAACCGAACAATGAAGAAGGGCTTGGGATTGGATGGCCAGCTAAGCAGGGTAACATGGAGGAACTCAAGGCACTCGCAGAAGAACTCAAATCTAAAATGTAATTGCAAAATGTGACCCTAGGGTGTTTTTATGTGAATCTGGGGATGAAGCCACCCTTCTGAGACTTTGGACTCTCAATCTGTGCTTCGTTTTGTATTTTTACAAACCATATTAAAATGAAATCATCCACAAACATGTATTAGCTTTTTACTATATGCTCATTGGTTCCGAGTATCGTGCTTCGTAGTCTTGTATTGTCATTTCGTGCTTTGTATATATACATATTATTATGACTTTCAATGCCTGTAAGATTCTATGTAATCGTAGAGTTCGTAGCTATCATTATCGGGGGTCTGCAACTGAATATATCTATCGTTTCTAAATCTAAAGGGAAAAATTGAAGGAAACAGATATCCAAGTAGCTAACCTTTTGCTTTGATAAGGTTCTAAAGACTGTACGGAATTAATAAGTTAGACTGCACGTATCTCCGTATTTAATATGCAAACTAACTCGAGAAATCTGGATCCCAAATCGTTTGTCTGAAGGAAAACCTGTTATGAAGGCAGTAACTATCGTCTTCCTTTGCCCTTGAATTTTTTCCCTTTGTGATGCATTTTCATTTTCGTGAAGTTTTGATATTTATTCGCCTTTACCATTGTTATTTTTCTACCGCTATGAGCGGAGCTTGCCGGCCCGTCCTTTTTCCTTTGCTCTGATTCGGTTACAGCCCTCGATTGCTTGGAGATAACTGTCGACAGTTCGTCCTCTGATATATCTGAAGGTTCGGAATATTTCTCGCCGGTACTATTGCTAGCAGGACCGACGGCTGAACAGTTTGAAACAACTCCCAGAGACACTTTAAGGGTTTCAGTCGCTTCCTTGTCCGATGAGGTGGTCTCGAGATCGGATAGATCGTGATGGATTGATTTGGTTGTTGTTGTAGAACGTACAGGTCGAACTGCAAATAGTATCCACCTATTAGTAAGCTGATATACTCTGAAAGAACCTCATTTCTGTAAATACTTTTAACTCTTCGTGTTTGCCTCTTCTGGCCTTTTTTCTTATACACTGATGGCCTTGATACCTTTTCAACCACCAATTCTTTGGCGTCCCCTTCGGATAATGGTGGCAGATTATCGGTTTTTTCTGATATCGATTCAACTGGGGATTCACCATCGCCGATGTTGATCTGTTGGGGGTTGAGTTCGCTTTGTTCTAATTCTCGCAATACCTCCGCGCCCGGGTCTTCCTCTTTGTCTTGCATTTCTCGCAGTTCCTTGACAAGTGTACTGAGAGGTTTCATTTTGCCAATCATTCCTCTGCTTGGCAAGAAGCGCTTAATATCCGGCGTTATGGGGCTTCCGGACTCTTTTAACTCGAGGCTGTAGCTGTGTTGTCTGAAAATAGCTGGGGTGGCTAGTGGGTCTAAATCATCTGCCTTTGATCTTGTTTTTTTAGATAATGGTGTTTGAAACTCATAACGTCGCTTTCGCGAGGGAGTTGTTGGGTCAAGAGGGGTATATTCATCTTCGTCATCAGAGTCCTCGAGAATTGGCCGATGAGAGGGTTTGTGCTTTTTCGCTGAATCGGATAGTCTAGCTAAAAGAGCCTTGTCTTCTGCATCCCTGGTTCTTTTCGGCGGCGTGGGAGTTGAGCCTGGCAACTTGTCGAACAGGCCCAATACTCGCCCGTTCTTCTGGGGGGTCGGGGAAACGTATCCTTTAGTCATCCACTTTAATCGCCGAACGGCACTAGCAGTTGGAGAGTCGAGCTGTCCGGTGATCTTAGGACGGCTCGTAGGAGTAAATAAGGGTGGGTTTGAGAACGATTTGATGGGAGTGCTAGTGTCGTTGGAAGATGAGAGTTTGCGGGGTGTATTTGAAATGAGCTTTTGGTCTGGTTGCGAGAGAGGTTGCGAGTCTTCCGAACGTAAATCCTTCTTCAGTTTTTGATATTCAGAATAACGGGCGGCTAGGGCTATTGGTTAGCAAAGATAATATATTGTAATCGCAATTGCGAACCGAATCAAGAGGGAACTGTACCCATTTTCGGCACCGAGCTAATATCTTGCCTGGCCGGTGGTCTGCCACCATTTTTGGCAGCGAAATCCTTCTCCCAAGCCTTGATTTTGTGTTTTAAATGACGAAGGCGGTCTATGTCGATCCTAACTGTCACGTCTTCCCGTCGACGGTCCATTGTGCGAGATCAATGCTGACTTTAGGGGTTGAGGGTTCAAAGGGGTTCAAGTTATCTGCGCTCTTGTCGAATCGTTGGGTGGTCGGAAGGAGGTAGATAGTGAGTGATTTGGGAGGGGATTTGACATCAATGAAAAGGCGGATGGATGCGAGTGACACAGCTTAATACGAACTGAAGACAGTGTAGTGTATATTGTTATTGTTGTTGTTGTTGTTGAATCTAGTTCGATTTGAGGGATGTTGTGGCAGGGGTGTTTCATTTGAGGATCGCGCCAGGCGCGGTTTGTTGACGCTCTTCCCAAACAGGTAACATGATTGATATTTGATTGATTATATAATCAACACCTCAGGGCCATGGCGCGTGCTGTGCGTGTTCTGTTCGCGCGCACCTGCATATGATATGAGTATTCCAACAGATTCGATTCGATATAGCTATAGTCACAATATTAATATTATACGTATACGTATTACCTTCGCAGCATCAATTATTCCCCCTCTTCTCACAAAACAAATGGCGCCCCACAGTACGACTGATCACGATGGTGACGACACCATGCAGGATGTCGATGCTATGCAAATTGATGAAATTCCTTTACCCATCAAAGAAGAAGACGCCGTCGTGAAGGACGAGCTCGAACATATGTTCGATGACGATGACAACGATAGTGGTGGTGCCTTCGAGAGTGGCGCAAGGAAAGACGGCTTTGTTACTACCATGTATGTGCGAATTTCGGGCTCGCAGATTCTATTAATTGACCCGGAACTGATCCTCAATTGCATTCTTGGCTCTTCCCCCCCCAAAAAAGTTCCGATATCCTTGCCGCAGATCCTTCTGACCCAGAGGTCATGCTCCAGTTCTATTCACGATTATTCCCTTGGCGCCAGCTGTTTCGATGGTTGAATCATGCAGAGCTTCCCTCTACCGACTTTGCCAATCGAGAATTCGCATTTACTCTTCACAACGATGCCTATCTGAGATATCAATGCTACCCAACTTTCGAGACTTTACGGCGCGATGTTCTCAAATTGAAGCCTTCACGTTTTGAAATTGGTCCCATTTATTCCGCTCGCCCACGAGACCGGAAACAGGTACCGAAAGGTTCATTCAAGCCTCTGGAAAAAGAGCTAGTTTTTGATATCGATCTTACTGATTATGATGAAATTCGGACATGCTGCTCCAAAACCAAAATATGTATCAAATGTTGGCAGTTTGTTACAATGGCCATCAAGGTTATCGACGTGGCTTTAAGAGACGACTTTGGCTTTGAGCATATAATGTGGGTATATTCTGGAAGAAGAGGTGCCCACGCCTGGGTCTGTGATAAAAGAGCTAGAAAGCTGGATGACGCGAAACGGCGAGCGATTGCGACATATCTCGAGGTGATAAAGGGTGGCAGTCAAAGTGGGAAAAAAGTCAACCTAGACCGACCGTTGCACCCCCATATCCGGTTTGTATCGCCAACGATTTGATCCAAGCAAATTTGTTCTTGTTCAGTCCTAATGATGCCAATATTTAGACGTAGTTTTGAAATTCTTCAAGAAGATTTTAAACACAACATTCTTGAGAACCAAAACCCGTTCAAATCCGAAAAACAGGCGGAGAGACTCCTACAACTACTCCCTGACCGTCAGCTCAACGATTCCCTTCGCGAAAAATGGGAGTCAACCATCGATAGACCTAGCACAGACAAATGGAGAGATATAGACGATATGGCAAAAGCTGGTGTGTCAAAGGTACTTCTACACCTTGGTTTCGGCGCTGCCCTTTCCGGACTAACTCAGAGCTGTGCAGACCATCGTACCCAAAGTACTCCTTGAGCATAAACAGGACATCATTCTTGAATACACATACCCCCGCCTGGATGCAGAGGTCTCCAAGCATCTGAACCATTTGCTCAAGTCACCTTTTGTTGTACATCCAGGTACTGGGAAAGTATGCGTACCGATAGATACGTCGAAAATAGATGATTTCGACCCGGAAAATGTTCCCACTGTGATGCAACTCCTCAAGGAGATCGATGAGTGGAAAGATATTGTTAAAAAAGAAGATGGTGATGGCTCTACCACCACATCGAGAATATCCGACATCGATAAAACCAGCTTAAAACCTTATCATGAATTGTTTGCCAGATTTGTGGAGAAGCTGTTGGATGCAGAGCGTCCTGTATCAGTGAAAACAGAAAGTTTAGACTTTTAGAATTATTTGTGGTTGCTACGCAAACCTGTATCAAAAAAATCAACTGCCAGATGGTCATTTTCTATTTCATTGTGTCATTCGGAGATCCAGTAATTTCTGCTCCGCTTTGCTCCATTTCGCTGTCGTCGCCCTCACTGCGATCTTCGGAATCAACCATTTGCCGGATATCTGTGATGTCATCTACGGAATGATCGGGATTGTCTTCCTCCAGCTCCAACTCATCTTGTTCTTCAACATCCTTTTCACCAGCCAAGGGACAGTCAGCCAAAGTATCCTTCTTTTTTTTCCTCATAGGTATGACCCTTTCGAAGGCTGATTTCCAATCTCTCAACTCCAGCCACTTGAGCATGATCTCCACTACTTGGTTAGTCGTCAATGTAACTCTCCCCATCATTTTTATGTACTCTCCAATCGGAAGTTTCGCCGTTCGTAAGCCTTGTTTCGTTGCCTTGTTGAAGCATAGTCCTTTATACCTATTCTTGTCCACTATACCACCGACTATATATGTTTTACCTTCTTCGAGAGTCTGTAGAATGTCATCTGAATCTGACGAGAGGTAAATAACGTTTCCTACTTCTGCCCCTTCCATTGAAGGCTCGTAGTCTTTCCCGGTGATGGTGATTTTCCGCCAAGATTTCCATTTTTCGCCATGCATAAGACTTAGGTGAGAATGTAGACGTTTATCGACGCAGGTAATCCATAAGTTCATCGAAAATTTTGCAACTCGGTTATCACTATAGCATCTTGAAATTTGGGCGCCTAGAGATGCGACTTCTTTATCCATCATATAGTCGTCGAAAGAACAGTCGACAATGCATTTTATGTCAAGACGCTTAGACTTCCGTTCCAACTTTCGATTATTCTTGCGCCTTTTAGTGACAGTCGCATTAGGGTCCGTTGCGGCATCTCGAGGGTTTGTAATAGCGGCTTCCCGTGCTTCGCGTTGGCGAACTCGTTTTGCAGCCGTCTTCTCACGGCGGAGGGCCCGACGGGACTCCCGTGATTCTTCCCATTTCTGCTTCTTCAGAAGCTTTTTTTGTTGGTTTTTTGACAGAACGGTTATCGCGGGATCGCCATTCTCATTCGAACTGTCACCAACAATAGGTGCCTTGAGGTTTAGGGATTCTGTGCGTTTCCGTCTCCATTCAGCGCCCGGAGCTGGCCTTTGTTGTGCACTATCGGTTGCATGGGCCTCGATATTCGTCATGATCGTGTTTTGCTTCAATGATTGAGTGTTACAGTTGATTGAGAAATGTTAGTTACCAACCATACTTTGTGCACGAGAGCCAAATCGAACAACACAGGTTCTGCGCTTCCGTTTGCCGCTGAACGGATTCCAACAAACGCAACGCAGAATACCGTCAAAAAAACATCCAAGTTGACCCTGTCCTGTACGGATTGCAATATGCTTAAGTACTAAGTCCTTAAGAAGTACTTAGGCATCAAATCAATTGTCCAGGCAGAGAAGACAACAGAGCGCCCTCAAATAATCCGATTCCTCGTATCGCAAAAGCAACAATATTCTTTTGATTCAGGGACCATACGTCTTAATTAGTAAAGAGTTCAAGTGGCATTGATTCCATACTTTCAACTAGCGATTTTGATTTCGATTTCATGTCTAATACAAAAAATAAATTCAAATTTGACCAACTTCTTCTAGCCTTAGAACATTCGATAAATTGCCAATCATAGCGATATTGAAACCAATATTTTGCATACTGAGACTAACCTTGGGTGACATTCATACAAACAAGTTTAAAAATACCTGCAACAGACCAGATCTGAGCGGATTAAAGATGTTATAAAGAAAGTCGTAAGGTATGACCAGATATTTGTAGTACTTGAATAGCGTTTGTTTCAAAAGTTGACTCAATGGCCGCTCCTTAATTAATCGACGGTATCAGAGATTAGCTAAGAGCTATATCACCCAGGACAATGGAACTATCCGATATCCATAACGAACCATCTCTAAGACACGAGAGATTTGGCGGGTGAGTCTTGTCGCACACAGCCTCCTGGTAACAGATAAGGCCATTGCAACCGACCATCAATAACGGCCTTGGGGATCGTGGTCATATCATACGACTTTTCCATCTTACCAAGTTCCTTTGCCAGATCACTAAATGTAAAAACCTCGGGAAGTATCTGTTCCACGTTCGATCCTTCGCAAATGGCCTTTTGTATGTTTTTAGGGTCCAGGATAGATTTGCTGGCTCTTGCTCTATCTGCATGAGAGTAAGCGAGCATCTTGAATCTAAAATCTTGGATAGTACGGAGGCACCAGCTGCAGTGTACACCAGCATTTGCCAGCATTATATCCCCCATTCGTCGATGGTCATATTCGACAACCCCGTCCGGTCCGATCTGGCCGACCATGCCACGCCACTGAGAGCGTGGCGCCGGGAACTCGAAGGAATACATGTAAGATTTCATTTCTAAATGTAAATACTGTGGATAGCCATGGCAGGATTTCAGTAATTCGATTGTGTTACGGTTGGGAATCTCGTCCACATCTGAAATAATTATTAGATCGGATTCTTCCAATTCCAATTTCTTGATGACGTTAGTGGCGTGGTCTCGGGATTTCTTCTCATTGTCAAATGGATCGTGAGGGTTCTCTAGAAGGGTCGTGGTTTCCTCGTAAACGATCTTGCTTTCGGCGAATTCAAAGCGATGACGGTTTTCAGAAAAGGTCAGGGATTTAGATTCGCCTAACAGGGTATGTCAGATGAGGATTTGTTTGGTCTTTCAAATGGAAAAGTGGACCCTACCAGTGAATGTGCGATTGCCCTCGATGACAATAAAGTTATCCACAACCTCCCAGAGTTCCTGCATACGAATGATAGCTAGGTCGAGTTCAACGCTAAAGAGCAAAACGTCAACAACTTTGCGCTTCCGTCGTTTATCGCCCGATTTTAGCTTATAAGGCTTCCACCCATGCAAGGAGCAGGATGTGGGAACATTCGTCGGGTCAAATCTGTAGTGAACAATTTTTTCAAGGGGTTCAGGTGCAGTGTCCCAAAGCGGCCGCAGAACATAGCCGGTATCGCGGATGATTGTTGGGTGGAGACTTCGGACGAGCAGAACAAGCCAAACGAGCGCCAGGGGAACCAGAACCCATCTTAGTTGGGATCGCATGGAGGGAGATATAAACTGTACGGATGGGTGTGTGGTCTATGTCGCATGCGTGTTGGATGTTGTGGGATGTTGGTTGCTTTCGTCCGCCCCTTTCCGCCGGCGCTTGAGGGATTGAGCCAAGGAACCAGCTTTCGCGAATTCGTGTCTCCAAACTGCAGCTCTCGCGAGCACAGGCAGGGTACATGAATGTTTGTACTTACATGTAAATATTGAGTAGGTCCAAGCTAGCACCATACTAAAGTTTTCTCACACCCAATTGAATGCCCCCCCAAGGCTACGATTGCACTGCACTCCCTTAAGCTGTTTTAGATATCATACATATATCAACGGTATATCGCAATTTCTCCGACACATATTTGAGCCTCCTATGGAGCTCTGCGGGCCAGCGCAAAGGCAGGCTGGGAACGAGACCAATGGAGCTCACTGCCATCGTAATTGGAAGCATTATGATATGGGTCTCTGGGTGGTTGGGGCTTGGTGGGGGAAATAGATACGACAGAAGTTGCAAACGATTTGATTCTAAAATTCTAAATAATCGCAGCTGAATATATCCTTTCGTCCGTTGTATATATATCAAAATCAATAACCTCTTTTTTTTTTTTTTTTTTTTTTTGTTTGAAACAGGGGGTTAAGCCATGGCTATGGAAGATTATTTCAGTGGTTCGTATTCCCTAATATCTGGCGCCGATGTTCATATATAAGAAGTACTATGTAAGTACTTAAGTATGGTACGGCTGGAAAATCAATGCTCCAAGGCGCCGGAGCTCAAATCTTGAAAACCCTCCAATTGAATTGATCAAAACTTGCCTAAATAGAATCCTCGCCATGCGGCATTGTTTAGCCTCCAGTCAAATTTGGTTGTAACCTTGTTGGGACACAATTCTTTCGCCCGCCGTTCCGAAAAGTTTCACTCGCCTTTCCCCTCCGCCGCCTGTTCTTGATCCCTGTCTACAGTAAAAGCTACCGAGGTTCGCCCTTTTTTTCTTATTTCTTAATTTTTTTAGGGTTAGGGAGAGAGAAAAAGAGTATCGCTTTTATATAGACATTACCTTACAATTCGAAATTCCCTGAAAAGATACTGTTATTAGATGGAGATCTTGGCATATATTGGATATCGGATATCTCAATAGCAATCCCCGAAAGATCCTCCCTTTTTCCCGGCGAAAAAACGTGCCACGATCCCAGAAGTCCCGGGATTGTTTGGTGCCTTTGAAGTAGGCTAAACGGAGCATTGAGCCTGCGTCTTCCGAAAAATGCTGAATTTTTAAATTTTTAAGCAGTGACAAACGATCTGCTGCCTGGAGAGTTCTGCGGAATCCGAATCTTGGGACCCCATGGTAACGTCCATCCAAAACGTGTGCAACCATAAAAGTGTGCATGCATGATCTTACATGTACCATATGGCAACATGCAACAAGCAATATAATGCGTAGTCTTGTGGTCTATAATACGATACATAGCTTAGAGACCCAATTACTTAATTAAATCGAGATTTTTATTTGATTATCATTCAACCGGTTCCTATAGCTCTTCCGCTCCTTGACATACATTAAGTACGACCTTAGTTAAAACCCACTCGAGTATGGTCTGATTACTTAGAGTAACTCGCTCATCTATATGCCACCCTGCAGGCGCAAATATCCAACACATGCTTAACTTCAGTGCGTGTTGCTTGGCATTTCCAGTATACAGGCAATAAGGCACGTTGGTACCGCCTTGGCTTTGAAGGGGCCGTAGCTTCTCCATTTCAACATCCTCTCTTTCTCACCTCTGCCCACGGCGAAGATCAATTGTCATTCGAATAACTTATAGAATGTTTGGATCTGGAAAAGGGAAAAACGGAAGCATCACCGGCTCGGCGTCCCGCAGGTAGACTACTCAGGCTCTTGTAAGCTTAGTAATAGATACCTAATTCATGATATTCATTGTCTTTGAAGATGTGTTTAGCAACTAAATATCGTATTATACTCCCAGTTTGAGTAATTTGGTCCAAGTATAAACCAAGAAACCGCAATTGAAAAAACGGGTATCCGGGCCTGGAAAATAAGACGCTCATGGATGCAAGCTTCTGTGTCCGTCGCGGAGCTACTTGCTAGCTCTGATTATAAGTTGACGAGCACACCAGGAGATCTCAATCCATTCTGCAGCAACCAAGAGCCCACTTAGAAAGAAAGAGTCAGTAGGGAGTCGATTGATATCACAGAATCTTAGAGGACGTTTTAAGTTGGTGTCTCCTATCGAAGGGTAGTGATGTCCGGGAAATTAGCCGCTCTTCTTATAATCGCCAGCACCAATTTGGTGGCTGCACAGTCACCCGTTTGGGCTCAATGTAAGTCGAGAATCCCATGTTCATATATGACAAACCTTTGCCTGCGGCAGCCCTGTGGGCCAGCGAAAGGCAGGCTGGAAACGAGACCAACAAACCTAGGAACCTTTTGATGATTCGCTGGTACTGACTGAAAACCCCCTTTCAAGGTGGTGGTATTGGTTGGACTGGGCCAACCACTTGTACGTCGGGAAATGCTTGTGTCTACCTCAATGCTTATTATAGCCAATGCCAACCTAGCTCTCAGTAAGTTCTTGAGTATATACCTGAAATAACGGATTCGGATGATTTACTGGGCAATGGATCCCGTTCAAAGTTGATATCTAATACTGAGGTGATATTAATCAGAGTCACAACGACCAAGACGGCGATAACAACATCCTTAGTTCCTACGACTACGAGGTCAACAACTACAGGTATCACCACCGCCATCACCACTACTGCAGGACCTAGCCCGAGCTGCCCTGTGATCCCTAGTAGTATTCCACTGGTGTCAAATTCTAAGCTCCCGGATCCTTTCACTTTTGTAAGTGGCACTAAAGTCACAACAAAAGCTCAATTCAAGTGTCGTCAGGCAGAAATTTCAGCTGCGATGCAACAATATGAACTGGGTACCAAACCACCAAAGCCGCAGACGGTCACGGCATCATTTAGTGGAAAGACACTTACAATCAATGTCTCCAATGGGGGCGCCTCCATCTCTTTTTCTGTGACTATCACGCCCCCATCATCTGGTGCAAGGGCTCCATATCCCGGAATAATTGGTTTGTGCTTCATAAAATTTCAACTCGAACAGTATCCACTAACTCATTTTTAAATAGCTTATGGTGGTGGAAGTATACCAATTCCGGCTGGAGTGGCTCTAATTAGCTTTAATAATGATGATATCGCTGCCCAAGTGAATAGCGGGTCAAGGTTCGTCATTAACCTCTCTTATACAGGTTTCGATTTCGACTCTTTTATTTTCTTTTCTGTTTTTCTTTCAAAGGGCAATCGAAGGCTCAGTGCATTTTACATTTAGAGGCCAAGGGAAATTCTTTACGCTCTACGGATCCGGGCATTCGGCAGGAGCTCTAACAGCTTGGGCATGGGGCGTTAGTCGTATCATCGATGCTTTAGAGATAACACCTGCTGCTGGGATAAACCCTGCAAGGGTTGGAGTAACGGGATGTTCTCGTAATGGAAAGGGCGCAATCGTAGCAGGCGCCTTGGACGACCGTATAGCATTAACTATTCCGCAAGAATCAGGATCCGGTGGGGCTGCTTGCTGGAGACTTTCGGACTACCAGCAGAGCCAAGGTCAAAATGTTCAGACTGCATCGGAAATTGTTGGCGAGAATGTGTGGTTCTCCACCACCTTAAACGCCAACTCGAAGTCTGTCAACCGCCTTCCTTTCGATCACCATAGTCTTGCTGGTCTTGTTGCTCCGCGTGGTCTCTATGTGATCGAAAATACTAGCATGGTAAATACTGATCGAGCGAAGTTTCTATAAGGGCTGTTTCTGAGCTAATCATATTTTAATATGTAGGAATGGCTGGGCGCTTTGAGTACCTACGGCTGCATGAAAGCAGGAACGCTCGTATATCAGGCCATGGGGGTACCTAGTAATATGGGGTATTCTCAAGTTGGAAATCACAACCATTGTGCATTCCCATCCTCGCAACAGTCTGAGCTCAACGCATTCATAAGCAGATTTCTTCTAGACCAGTCTGTTGCTACGAATGTGTTCCGGTCTGACGGTACCTTCACTTTTAACCAAGCTCAGTGGGTTGATTGGACTGTACCTACCTTGTCATGAAACTTGAGAACTACGAGTATAGGAAAATAAGTCTTCAAGGCGTGAGGCAGACCAAATATTCAGGACCTTTGCGGTATCTACGTGGCATGTATTAGAATGTCTACTCGAATATATAAATATATACTCTGAATTTTCTTCTTAAATCTCCAAAATATCTCTTCTAAATGATTTCTCGAGGATGCTAGAATTGATTGCTGAACAATGGTTAAATATGCGTTGCGATTTCTATGAGACGACACATGCCATCGCTATACCTGTTCTTTCGGTACCGGAAGGGTGTTTTTCACATGGCTCATGTATTCGGAGCCTGAAGTTGGTTTTGGTTTTGGTTTGGAAGGGAGAGACATGGTGAAGGTGACCAAGCGGTTCTCATGATACGAATACAGAATGGTGGAAAATTTGGGGCTCGTTAGTTGAGGTCATGCGAGTTTGTGAATAACGAGTTTCGGAAAGTTGAGTATAAGGCGGGATACCCATTAGGGTCTTAGGCGAGAAGCATTTTATGGGGATCCTCGATATATTCTTTGACTTTGACGAGGAAGGTGACAGCTTCACGACCATCAAGGAGGCGATGATCATAAGTGAGAGCGAGATACATCATCTATAGAACCGTTAATAAAAATACCCTAATCCAAGATGTTGGAAAGCCACATACTGGTCGAATTTCTATTTTCCCATTAATAGCAACCGGGCGTTCCTTGGTAGCATGGAGACCTATTTTTCGTTAAATAAATAAGCAAATATAATATATTTAGGAAGCGAAAATAAAACTCGAAGCACGGAATATAATAGCTGGATAAAATAAAGGATAATACTAACCCAAGACAGCGCTTTGCGGCATATTGATTATGGGGGTCCCCATCATACTACCAAATACGCCGCCATTCGAAATTGTGAAGGTGCCCCCAGCAAGGTCCTCCAACGTGATTTTACCAGTTTTTGCCTGCGATTTAGTGATAAACTTTTGTTAGACGAATTTGCAATATCATTGGTAACAGGACTGTATCAAATACCTTTTCGCCGATCTCCGCAATTGCCTTATCGATGCTCAGAACATCGAGAGTCTCCGCGTTTCGAATTACCGGTGTAACCAACCCTTTCTCTGTAGCTACTGCGACACTGACATCCACATAATCCCGGTAAACAATGGTATCGCCTCCATCTGGGCCTTCAATGCTGGCATTCACTACAGGTACGTCTTTCATCGCAAGAATGCAAGCCTTTACAAAGAATCCCATGAAACCAAGTTTGATGCCCTTGTTTTCAAGTATTTCTTTCTTATATCGCGTTCTCATGTTGACTATAGCAGACATGTCAACTTCGTTGAAGGTGGTTAAAGCTGCAGCTGTGTTTTGAGATTGTTTCAATCTTTCAGCTGTTCGAAGTCTCATCCGATTCATTTTTACCTAGGAAGTGGGGGTGCATAAGTGAAAAGTTAAAACATAGGTGCATCGAGGACCTTGAAGTTAGAAAGTTTATATACGAACCCTTTGTTCCCCTCTATTACCGATGCCTTCGGCTCCGGAGTTTGAGGCCGTGCTAGACGAAGCTGTGGTAGTCTGGGGCTTCGAGGGTTGCTTCTGTTCTTTCACGGGCTCCTCTTTTATCGATTTGGGGGGTGCAGGTGGGGTAGATTCCTCTTTCGTAGTATCATTGGGAGTTTGCTTTGGGGCCTCTTTTGAGGTTTCTGGTGGCGGTGAGGATGGTTTTGACTCGGAGGAGCCCTCTGCCTTCGTGCCTGGCTCCAATCTCGCCAAATCCTGTCCAACGACAACAGTGGTGTCGGCTTCAACGAGCAACTCCTTGAGAACGCCAGCTTCTGGGGCGTTCACGGCGACGTCGATCTAGCACAAAGGGTTTAGTGTAAGATAATAGCATAATGGGAAGAACATTTGCGTGTACCTTGTCTGTTTCGATGGTAGCTATCTCTTCATCTTGTTCAACTTGATCTCCAACATCTATTTATCGACAGGACTTTAGAAACATTTATGCAAGATATAAGGTGAGCTACGATGATGTGAAGCACTGCGAACCTTTTAGCCATTGCTTCAGTGTCCCCTCAGATATAGATTCGGCCATGGTGGGTACTTTTATGGTGACAGTATCGGCTAAAGGTCTCGCAGCATATTAGAAATGTCTCTTGATCTAGCTGGAGAGCAGGTTTAATAATATTCAGTTGGGTCTACCGGTTGATTGAAGGGTTTGAGACGGTGTTTGGGATGGAGGCGCGGGTAAATACCATAATATCGACATTGTCGTTGTTGAAAAATTGAAGAGGGGAGCTGGAAACTTCAGAGCGTTTTAGCAATTCACTGGATCAGGAAACAAATGGCAACCATGCTGACGGGTAAGGCTTATGTTTAGAGAGGGTTGTATTGATACCTGCGAGGGGTGCTCCGGGTGGCCAAGATGTTGGTAGCTGGGACTTTGACATGAAGTAGGCGGGACGGCGACGATGCCGGACGTAGGCGTGACAACGGTGTCAAGTGATTGGGCCGCAGGGCGGAAGAACGAAGGACTGATGATGACATTATGAGGAGGATCGCGAAGTGCCTGGGCAATACTGTATTGTATTGGAGGTAGGTTCGTAGAAGAAGGAGTTTCGAAGTTTTGACGGAGCCGAAGAGTTAATTAATTTTCCGTGTTGTTGTCATCATATCGTTCTTGTTCACAATTCGGAGTCCATCCGCTTCTTAGCTTATATATCTCAACCGAACCGATAAGTACTGTTAATTAAGTAGTTATCAGCTACATCCTCATCCTCGACCTCGACCTCGTCGTATCGCGATCGAAATAGACAGCGTTCCTCACACCGTCGCCGATTCGCTCATACACTCGGGATCGCTTGAACTGAAGTCAAAAAACGACGACTGTCAGTTCGGTGCTTACCCCCGCACCCTTTGTCGCTCCATCCCCAGGACTGGCTCGTTCGTCTCCTCTATTATATTCTTTCTTCCTTTCTTTCTTTCCCGAACACGCAAGAGCATTTCTCTATCCCTCCCTCTTGACCCCAAAACCATGGCCTCCCCCGTGCCAATTAGAGTAGTCCCGAGTCTCTATCGAAAGGCTCTCAAATTAAGTCTGGATTGGTCGGTGAGACGAGACGTCTGGCGGCCGCAGGCACTCGCCATCCGCAAGCTATTCGAGGAGAACAAGGATGTTCGGGAGCCAAAACAATTGAAGGTCAGAACGTGCTTTGGAATCCCGTATCAAGTCCATCTTATTCTCCACACTTTTCCTTCATATCTTTCTACGATAGGTCTTGCGTTGACACGATCTCGAAACAGAGTTTAATCGCGGAGACCGAGGCACAGCTCGAAAAGTGGAAACATCCAGATCCATATCTACCACCGACAGCTCCAGGAGGTACGTTCTTGCCTTCTCACCATCCATCTTATGTTATTTCTTATTTTATTTCACCTTGGATGGTCTTTCTTTTACTGTAGGCCTTGGCTTACTTGAAACCTTTCTTTTATGATTATGACAGGGTCGAAATATGAAAGAAATCTTCCGTGCCCGATTCTCACTCGTAGGTCATCTTTCCATATATTTTACAATATAATATACTTGAGTACCATAGGTACTTGTATACTAAATCCTTTTCCATGCTAACTTATCGCAAAGCGCCGCCCAAAATGGACTTATGAATACCGCAAAATAGAATTAGCTTGTATACTTGGGTCGTCTTGTAGTTGACGCGGAATGTCAGCCACAGGCCTTGTAAATATAAAAATTTTATGTCATAATATTTTATGAATCTTGTTGAGATACAAAAAAATGCTACTACCCTCCATCAACTACAAACGTGCTTGCTTAAGTAAGTACTTAGGTACCTCATGGTTCAGACCTTAATTAAGTGATTGAAGTTAAGACTTAAGTAACCGCGAGTACTCGCCTTGAACTGTCTCAACCTCAATTGTCACTCACGCCCTTTCAAATCTTGGGTAATTCGATAATGACTCAAATATTCGAGTGAAGAGTTGAATACGTCCCGAGCTTCTTCCTCCTCTTCTTGTCCTTCTCCTTCTCAGGCCGGTATATATATAAGTTAAGTAAGTACTTGAGTATATATTTACTTAAGTACTCTTTACCGTCTCTGCTTCATCCACCAGAAAAAGCTCACTGGCTGGTGCGACGGGCAAAAAAGCAAAAGCAAAAGCAAAAACAAAAGCGTGGGTCCACAGCACCTGAATGCGAATCGTCGGCAAACCAAGCTAAAGTCAGAGTGCCCCGTTCTAAGCTTGGTCAGTTGGTCGGCATGTACTCTGAGACGAGAACTCTTGCACATGCTGGAATGCCGCCGTGAGATTGGTCCTGCTTGCCGGCCTGCCTGCCTCATTCACTCTCTTGAAATTTCCGCGATTCCGCCCTTTTATTCTTCCCGACCGCTGTTTTCTGAAACCTTGAAAATTTATATCTATCCCCCCCTTTCATCGTCATCGGTTCATCAGAGGGGGAATATAATACTAATTGAATCCGATCACTGCTCCTCCAATCTCAACCCAACCCAACCCGATCTAATTCTGTTATACTTCATATATAGCCATCTAGCTCGAGGGCTCTCCGGTACCTCGGTTTCTGTTTAGCCCTCACGTTACTCGCTCCAGACCATTGACCATCGACACCAACCAACCTTTGAGCGACCTCACCAGGAGTATCTTCGGCCATTCAGAAATCTAAGCAACGAACTCCCGGAACCCAATATGAAGTTCGGCTCTACCCTCAAGAAGGCTAGAAAGGAGGAATGGGCCAACAATTACATCGACTACCCCAAGTTGAAGCAGATGCTGAGAGAAAAGGAAGTCGAACCAACCCAGTGGACGGAACAAGACGAATCCAATTTCGTGGAAGAGTTAGTCAATGTGCAAATCGAAAAGGTGAATGCCTTTCATGCTAAACTTGGCGCCGAATTGAAAGATCGGGTGAATTCATGTGAGGCCAAACTCGAGCCTCTTGTCCAAAGCCTCGAAAGCAAGACGGCTGGTGATGTTGCTGCCGACGAAGAGACCAATCAGCTTCTCTCCTCTGCTAGCCAGGAGCTAGATAGTATTTCTAAAGAAATCGCGGACTTGTACAAATTTGCCCGTCTGAACTTCACTGCATGTCTGAAAGCAGCGAAGAAGCACGACCGTCTCAAACAATATAAGATCCGACCCCTTGTTCAAGTGCGGCTTTCATCCTTACCATTTAGTTCCGAGGACTATTCACCCCTTCTTTACAGGTATGTCTTTGAAAATGACATGCAATTCTCAAATATACATATTGCCACACAATCTCGATTTGGTCTAACCTACTCTTTGATCCGTAGGATCTCTGCTTTGTACGCCTTTGTTGGACAATACGATCAGAACCAATCTTCCTCTAAACCTCTAGCTTCAAAATCTTCTAGTAAAACCTACGAATCACATAAATGTTAGACGACATCATCCAGGATGCCTTTTTTTTTGGCTGCAGAGTGTGCTAATGTGTTTGAATACCAGTCTGGGTTCATCCTGACAATCTTCTTGAGGTCAAAACCTACATCTTGCGGAGACTGCCCGTTCTCATATACAACCCCCAAAGCTCCAAAGTTGCCAAAGCAAACAGAAAAGACCCGACCTTAACTTCCTTGTACTTCGACAATTCACAATTTGAGCTCTATACCCATAAACTTGATAGATATGAAAGTGCCGCATCTCTTCGGCTACGCTGGTACGGCCAACTTGCGGACAAACCAGAGGTCACATTGGAGCGGAAGATCGTTCCGTCGATAGAAGATGTCGAGGAAACTGGCACCGAAGAAAGAGTCCCTCTGAAGGAAAAGGAAATATATCGATTTATTTCTGGTACAGATGATGAAGTACTTCAAAAGAAAATTGCGAAAACTAAGGATCGCAAATCTGAGGAAGAGGCTCAAAGGTATGAGCGAATAGCCAAGGAAGTACATGCGTTCGTCAAAGATAAATCGCTCCAGCCGCTCCTCCGCGCAGTCTATACCCGCACTGCCTTTCAAATTCCTGGAGATGATGAGATCAGAATATCGCTTGATACCGACCTCGTGTTTATCAAAGAAGATGCCCTTAATCTTAAAAAACCATCTCGCCCAATAGACGACTGGCATCGGCATGATATCGACGATAATAAACTAGAGTACCCTTTTAGCTGCTTACCCAAAGATGAAATCTCTAAGTTTCCTTTCGCACTTTTGGAGATTAAGATCGTCGATTCTCTGAACGAACGCTCAAGGGAGTGGGTTGCAGACTTGATGAACTCTCATCTGGTATACGATGCGCCACGCTTCTCTAAGTTTGTACATGGTGTTTCTGTTTTGTTTGAAGATAATGTCAACAGCTTCCCCTTCTGGTTTGGAGATTTGGATAAGGATATCAGGAAAGACCCGAAAGACGCTTGGCAACAAGAACAAGATAGACTGAAAGCCGACGAACTTGCAGTTGGAAGCTTCGCTATGGGGCTTTCACCCATTCGTGGAAGCCCTTTCAGGGCATCGATCTCACACGATGTCTTACGCTCTCCGGAGGTAACAAAACCTCGACGTTTATCCACTGGAAAGCTCAAAAAACCCAAATCTGATGGCGTCAAGACCACGACCCAACAGCAACCAACTATCTCGGAAGACCTTGAAGAAGCAGGGAGCTCACTCTCATCTTCCGGGGTCACTAGGAAATCTCGCCGCAGGTCCTCGGTCAAGCTTCCACCTGGAGTCATCAAACCTAGTTCATATATTAAGGACGCAGGCCCGCTTCAAGTGGAGGCCAAAGTGTGGCTTGCTAACCAGCGAACTTTTATCAAATGGCAACATATATCCGTGCTACTAGCTACACTCTCATTGGCTTTGTATAACGCTGCCGGCCAAAAGAATATCGTTGCACGCGGTGTTGGGTTTTTTTTCACAGGGATTTCCCTCTTTGCCGGTGCCTGGGGCTATTGGATGTACATCAGACGAAGCAAGTCTATCACTAATAGAAGCGAGAGGGGTTTTGATAGCTCTTTAAATTTGATCGGACCAATCGTCATTTGTGTCGCCATGATTATCGCCTTGACTTTAAATTTTTTGTTTAAGGTGAGTGTTCCCAGTGTCCGATTTACTTCCATTTACTAGAGGCTTACTAGTTGTTTTTTCTATCAGTTTAAACTCGCTTTCGCGGAGAATTCTTTCTATCTTGAAGATATCTCTGAACCGTCTCTGTTACCCAGCAACCCTGGCCCGAAGCTCTTGGTTCAGGGCCATAATATGCTTGAATGATCAATGTGTTCTCGAATATATGAACAGTTTGATTACCACACATCGAATTATGCTTACCGTTCACAAGTTTTATGATTTTGTTTTAGAGGAGCTTGCGTCCAGCGAGCCAGAGCATGGATTCATATTGAGCTTTAATCTGACGCTCAAAAGGTGTAATCTTTACTTATGTACTTTCGCCAATGTAATTTTTATCTCTATTGCCTTTATGTTTGTTCTTTAATTTTGATCTTTTTGAAAGGTAATTAGCTCGCTCGTCCAAACGCCCTTCCGACCCAAACCAGAAAAAATATTGCCCAGACTCTTAAATATTAACCCTCATCGGCCCTAGCCACCAAATCACTCAAGCCAATATCGATGATAATGGTACAAAAAAAAAGCCTAAAATATAGACATGCGAACTAAACGAACTTTGCAAGTTATATCTACGATAGCCCAGATTCTTCGTCTTGTATGTCAGAATCATCGTCAAAAGTCTCCACGTCATCAATAGCATCTTCTCTCATTCCTGGAGGGTTTCCGAGCCCGGGGGTTGTATCTGAAACATGCACGACACGTTTCCCGTGAACCTACCCGTCGAAGTTAGAACGAAAACAAAAAGGAAAGAAAGAAGACCACCATAATAATCTTAACATCAAAAATGAGCGTACCTCTTTGACTCCCTGCTTCCATGCTTGCCAGTCCCGCTCATCCCGTATCAAAAATGCAAGTAACATACTAGGATCCATTTCTCTAAGATGTAGTCTTCGCAGTTTCCTAGTGTGACAAAGGTCGACTTCCTCGGATGTGTAGGTAGATGGGTCCAGGCGGTAGGGAAGCAGTGGTCGAGTACTATGAGGATCAAGGTAGAAAAGAGATTGACCCTGGACGCCAATAAAGTAGTGAGAAGCCGAGGGTCGGCCCCTAGAGACATTCCCAAGAGTATTAGTTCATTTTTCTACATTTTGATTTCTGGAAACAATGGAAGCCTTTACCCGGCGATGCCAACTGATTGTGGCATCATGAGGGAAGACTTGAGCGCTTCCCAATAAACTGGAGTTACCCTCTCAATCCCTAGCCTAATGCCTACTAAAACTAGCGTGGGCCAGAATTTTCCATCCTCAGATACTGCTACTTTCCGGAAGGCATCTTCGTAAACATCTCCTCCGTCGCCAGTAATATAAACTCTTAATCCTTCGTCGTGTTGCTCTGCCAGTGCCCTATGTTTGTTTATATCGATTAGAGATATCTGGTAGCAATTTATCTGATGTGCGAGACGTGGAAGACGTACTGGATACAGCGCGCGGTAGCTGAGGGTCCAAACCACTCTCCAGGATGGACACCACAAGAAGCCTCGCCGTACTTGACAAAGTTATGTAAGGAGAAAGGTGCCCTCGAGTCATCAGCGAATAGAGATAATATTCGTTGTTCTTCGAGCAGAGATTTACCGCGACGCCAATCTAGTTGCGATAATAGCAAAACAAATTAACACATATCAGAAATAGAGCGCACCGTATCGGGGCATACCTCGTCCGAGCTTGAGAAGGGATATGGCATTCGCAAGAACACATTGACCGGATCTTATCATACAGCCCCATCCGGTATCTGACGTAAAGCCTTCTTGATCGCCGAGACTCCTCAAGCGAGTCGTCAGGGTCATGTTGCCTCGCCCTGTTGTCGAGAAGGGAATAGGAGGGAAGGTGCTCCGGTAGGTCATCCAAAATTTCGCATCAAAGTCGTCTAGAAAGGCGTGGGGCCAACCATCATCATCGACTTGGGTAGAGGTATCTTTAAGCACTTCGACGGCGGCTTCTGAAGATTCCGAGTCGGATTCATGCTGGGTCACGGCGCCAGAAGAGGGTGATGTAAGGAGAACGGGGACTGAGTCGGTGGAAGATACATTAACGGCATCATACTCGTCCGAAGATTTAGCTTCTGTTTCCTGTGGTTTGGAAGAGTATTCAACACCTAGGCACCAGATGGAGCTCTTTGTTGGATCGTCATTTTTGACGGGAGGATCCCAGAAGTATTGTATAACACGCTGAAATTTGTCGATTCGAATGTTCATCCTGTAGCGTTGTTCGGAATCAGAGGCAGCAATTTGCACTTTCGCTCGAGCGCTAGCGATGAAGGGAGCCGGACGGGATGATGGGGTACCTCGCAAAGCTTGGAGACGGACACCGAAGCTGGGGTTCAGCTAACAAAATAGGTTCTGCCCGAACCCAAGTCCCCCGCCTTGTTGAATAATATTGTGAGAGCTGGGAAGGGTATTTGTATTATTGTTGTAACGAGGCCCGCAAAAACTCAAGCAGCTGTTGATGTATCAGCGTGAGTTAGCTTGGTGATGATAATATGATGATATGGATGGGATGACGAAGCTGAGGCGGGACGCAGACAGATGTGATGGATGGATATGGTACGTCTGTCTGTCTGTCCGTCGGCGCCAAGCGAATGACCAAAGCTCCCCTTCCCCTGTCATGTCAACTCGACTCAACCATCTCCATCTCACGCTAATCGATCACACTTCCCCGAAATCTCTTCTTCCCTCCTAAAGCCCCACGACGAAGAAATCTCCCTTTTTACCCCTCCCGACGCCTGCCCACCTGAACCTTTCAGAATTTCGCACAAGTCTGAAGTCTCGACAGCCACGGCGCGATGCCCCGCCGCAAAGCGTCGCGTCACTCACCCTCTTCAAAGGCGCAACGATATAACCGCACTCATAACCCTCAGCATCCTCAAATACCCCCGAATGACAGAAGAGCAAAGGCCCAAAGATATCTTCTCCTCGGTGACGATTTTTCCTTGAAGCCGTTTGCTGGCAGTTCCGGGTCCTCTCCAGGTAAACGAACCATCTCGTCCACCCCATCCTCGAAAAACTAACCCGCCTGCTTCTCCTACTCCTTCACCAACCCGCCGTTCAAGACAATCGCAAGTTGACCTAGCCTTCGTATTATCGATTAAATCCTATTATAGGCCGACATGGCTTTACTTTGCTACAAGAGGCCCGTAATACCGAGGATCATGCTTCGCAGCGAAACAATGATAGAAAACTACGCCAGCATGGTATAACATTCGTGCGTCCCCAAGAAGAGCCGGACTCTCCAGGAATCGCGATTTATCGTCCCCCGTCTCCGGAGATGCAGGAAAGGCAGCATGCAGACCGTATTTCAGAAACCAAACCACGACTGGATGACTCAAACTCCTCAAACGTCACCGCACCCCAACCTGTTTCTCGGAGTACTCTTCAAGCCCTCGAAGACAAAAATAATTCTTCGTCTGAAGAGGACCAGTTGGTTTTCATACCTCGGAACCAGAGACGCCAGATCAGTGGCCAACCTAAGCTGCTTAGTGACAACCCTTCTCCGCCCTCGGTTAAACTGTCTGAACCCACTACGTATACTGGCCTTGGAACCACCAACCCTAAGGGGAAATCGCGAATGGTCAAACTTGGAGACGATAGCGATAAAGATAGCAGTGACAATGACGAGGCTATACGCGATTATATTCAAAACGTTCAAGAACATGAAAATAGCAACATAGAAAATATCTCCCTCCGTCCTCTCGGGAATCACCTCAGCGACCTGGAAGTTGTTCCCGAGGAGAGTGGTTCCAACGAGGAATTGAGGGATTCTGCCCACGGTGAGGTCTCCGAAGATTCTGACTCTGACACCAACTTGAAATACGCAGACATTGATTTAGATGTCGCTGCCGTGGTCGCAAGGAGAGAGGGACTGTCCGGAACAGAGTACCTCTTTAAACCAGAGGGCTCAACTCTCGTCGAAGCTATCTGGCTTGAACCTTCTGATATGCTCCATAATAAGCAATACCTCATTGATCTGTTTGAATCTAGTTTGGGTGATCGTGAGGCCTCTGAGCCAGGGAGCAATCTAGGAGCCCGCACCTACGAAAAACAGAGATTTATAGGTGAAGAAAATACCCCTGGGCCCCTAAGGGATATTGAATACGGTCTTCAAGTATCAGAAGATGGCGAAGATTATGACACTGATGACCTTTTGAACATGGTGATTGGAAAGCCCAATAAACATGGAAAATTTCCGAGTGCTTCGAAACTTGCAGATGCTTACGATAATTTCGATGTGATGGATCGAGAGAGATTTAGCCTTAGAGGACCTTCCAAACGTAGAGACAAAAAAACTAGAGTCTCGCAGCTTTCAAGCGGCCTTGCAGCTATGAGCATGGACGACCATGAGCTAGAATTAAACAACCAACTCACAAGACAAATTATGCAAGACCGAGAGAGAAAACGGCTTCGGAAGCAAGAAAAGGACAGCCTTCGAAAAGCGATTACCCCAGCCAAACCAACCTCGATAGATATCAGGGGTTCTGAGGATGGGATTCCTCGGGACCAGGTACCCAGAAGAATCAAAGAATTTTTAATGAATGGGACTGCAGAAAGGTTTGTTATTATGTGCACCCCACCAAACCCAGCGACCGCGAGTCTAACATTATATAATACCAGGCTTTCTCTACCACCTATGCCCAAAGGCGATCGACAGCAAGTCCATGTCTTGGCCCGTCAATTCTTCATGACAAGTAAATCCCAGGGTAATGGAAATAATCGATTTCCGGTTCTCTTCAAAACAAAACGCACTACGCTCTTCGAAGGAAACGAGCAGGCTATTGATGACTTGCTCCGAAATTCAGGGAATCGATACTCTCGAGTTGGACAGGCCAAGACACGAGGGAAAGCTGGTCGATTGCAGGTAAGTGCCGGCAATAGAATTTTCAATGCAGATGGTATGATTGTAGGAACCGGTGCTGCAGAGATCGGGCAAGGGAATAAAGGGTACGAGATGCTCGCAAAGATGGGATGGACTACCGGGACTGGACTTGGTAGTAATAGAACCGGAATCTTGGATCCTATACAAGCAATCGTAAAAAACTCTCGAACAGGTCTAGGTTAGCTCTTCTATTCGTCGGGTGGCATACAAGCATGTATACTCTAAGCATATACTTAAATAGCTTAAATATCAAGTTCTCGAGGACAAACAAGTACCTTAGTGAGTAAGTACTTAAGTACTTAAGTGGTTACCGTTGCTTCATAACTGCCATCGTAGCTCTTGCCACGAAATCAGCAGTAATTGTTCGTAAGGTTTAACCATTTGCACCGTCCAAGCCCCCACAACATAAAAATTTGTGTGCGTTAGATTTTTCCACATTTCTCTCTGGGACAGGCTGCGTTGTATTAAGTTCCCCGCCGCAACACAAACAAGGGTCTGGTTACGAGCCTGGAAGAAATCCCCAATACAATCTCGGGACCTGAAAAATCCCTTGGGTTGCTGCTAGCACTCTCAATATATCATACGCCAACTACATGGTATTCATTCATCATTCTCCCAAATACAAACAACCACGCCCAGCTCAACTGCATTGACTGTGTATAAAATGATCACAAAGTTTCTCTCCAATGTTGCGGTCAGCTTTAATCCATTTTCAAAGGCTTCTAAAAGCGCCAGGATATTCCTCTCTTTGCTTCCACCGGACGCCAGATCAACCATGAAGATTCAAACAAAATTACTACCACAGACTTCGGATGAGGCACCTAAAATTGCAGTAACATTCAGTACGTTTCCTAGACTCGCAGGTTCACAGGTTCGATCAATATTGCTATCGACGCTGTCTCTAACCTACGACCCCAAAATATATAGAGGACGGCAAGGTAATGGAACTAGAACCTTCAAAGTTTTCCATCAGGGATTTAGTGGAGGAGCTTGATAGACACTCAAGGGCCTTACGGAAGAAGGAAGATCTGGGAGGCAATTAAACGCACATATTCAGCTAAAACAAAATAAACTGATAAAAAGAGATAATTTCGAATAATGCTGGCTAAAAAATGGATCAGAGACCAGAACAGGATAGGAAATGAATAAATAAAAATGAAATTTGGGGGGTGGAGAACAAAACACCATGACAGGATAAAATGAGATCCAAGCTTTACACCAGAACACTTATGTTATCTATCGCCATCATGCGACAATTCTTCGAGAGTCAGTCCACACTTGCCCATCAATGGCCCCCTTTACATTGTAAAGGTGGCCTTATGCAACTTCTGCCGCTTTTATCTGTTGAAGTCTTAAATTCAAACCTCAAGGATTGTCCTGTCGACATCCTCCACTTCGTTACCAGGGTTCAACCGCGCGCAATTGAGAATGACTACCTTAACTGATGCCGCATATGCTTCTCTGACTGCACATGCAACACAAGTCTTATCAACGTCCGCTACAAGGGCGGCCAAACCCCAGTAAGAACACCAGGCCCGAGCAAAAACCTCGTTGTCACAGACCCCAAATGCCTCAATAATCAAAACCTCTTCGACCTCATTGTTGTAATAAATCTCGCTACCGGTCTCTGATTCACTATCATCTATAATATTGCTTCCCCAATTCTTAATTTCCGTCAGCTTGTCAGGCCGGACAACGCGAAAATCATACGCATTGAACAAAACGTGAGGACCATTCTTGCAAGGATATGCGGCAATAAAGGGCGTATCATGGCGTAGATAAACTCGCCAGGACTTTGACGCAATAGCAAAAGTAATGGATGCATCGTATAATGTAGGTTCGTTAGGAAACATGCTAAAGTTTGATCGCCCACTGATGCTTCGACTGCTTGTACTACGTCCGCTGGCGCTTCTGCCGCTGATGCTAGAGGGCGGCCGAGGAGGCTTCTGCGGACCGGGAGGTAATATCCTCATTAAAGTTTGGGAGTCGGACGTAGCAGGCTGAAAGTTCAGTCTTTCGATACGGATGTTATCTGTCGGATCCTCCAAATCGGGTTCCAGCATGTCGAAATCGTCAACATGGACACTAGCTTCATGTTCCGGAAACGACTCGCTATTCGCTGCCATGTTGTGGATATCGCTAGGTGTTAGATGCCCGAGTGGGGGTGCTTGTTTTATCAATACGACTTCAATCTCACTGTTAACAGGAAACCAACGAGACAACAATATTTTCAGCAGAACCCACCTTCAGATCGATGTAATTCGGGACTTGTTGGCAGAGGACCTAACCAGCCACATATCTGTCTTACTCCCTTTGCTGCGCCCAAAACTCTTCCGAGAATACATTCCCAAGACCAATAAGTAGACCCTCTCCATTGTAATCCCGCGTTGGGGGCCAGGTGGGAAAGACATTTTATTGATGGGGGCGCATCAGGATCACAATCAATCAAAGTTTTCATGATAACCCAAGGCATTGTTTTACCAGGGAGCATCAATCCGGTAAACCAGGACATACAGCTTACGCTCCGGTCTTCGACAGCTTTTTCTTTGGTATCGACTTCGGAAAGAATGAATTCAACCTCGGGCATATTTGGCCATCTATATTAACAATAGCATATTAGTTTATAAACTCGAGATTTTAGCCAAGCTATGTGGGATCTCACTTGAGAGTCCAACCAAAGTTTCGTAAGATATCAACCTGATTGTTTTTATTCTGGAAGTGGAACGTGACGGTCGATTGAGCGGCAGGGTGGGTAGATGCTGGACTCTCAATCTCGACATTCTCAAGCCATCGCTGCGCCAAAATTAAATCGTAGCGTACCTTCACGGGCCAGCTATGTCTTTGGCCAAGTGAATTGTTTAGGGGGCTGCGTGATGTTATTCGGAGGAATAGCTCCAACGAAAGAAGGAGTTGATGGAAGAATTTGTTGTTTCCAGCGCTGTCATCTCTATAGAAAAATTCTGGGACTATTTGATTTTCTGATTGACTAAAATCTATCCAGTCAGGCCTGGCGAGTACGTCAATGAGGTCATATACCTGGCGGCCCATCTCGAATCGATGAGGGTCATCTGCGTGCATGATACCATCGTATAGGAGATTGGCGTACAACTCATGATATAGCAGCGTCGGATCCTAATAGAGTGATCAACTTGTCAATTGTGATGGGCCTCAGAAAGGAAAACAATAATATAATCCTTACACGATCCTCAATGCCCTCGTGTTTGAGTTTACGTAACCTCGAAACGACATAAGTCATATTGAGTCTGCGGACTTTGACCTGGCCGCCATCTAGCGGGGGCCCTCCATCCATGGGGCAACCAAAGGAAGCAGCGTATGCAGCCAAAGTGATGGTTCCGGGGTACACCCCAAAAACATCTCGCATGTATGGGCGATCTAAAGAGTCCTGTGGCCGATCGCCATCCGACATATCATTGAAAAAGTCTTCCTGGAAGGGGGCGCAATCAGTACCCTCGTCATCCCATCCATTCGTCGGAACCACGATGAAGTGGTACTGGGATTTGATGTATGGGATTTCTCGGCACGTTCCTCGAAAGATAGGGGTACCACGGGATATATATCTACGAGCTTGTTCATTTGTCAAGTACGGCGTATGAATGTCAAGCGGGGGCCAGTCGGCTTGTGAAGGTTCGTCCCTGTCAAGAACAGGGACGACGAGTAGACCACCATTTTGCTCCTCAATGTAACGATATCTCCGCGAGCCCTTAGACTCCGGGGTTGTAACGCGTGTATCATCGGATCGGGTTACTTGGCTTTCTTCTACATCCTGTGAATTCGTGGATTGTTGCGAGATTCACACGGCATCATGAAAAAGTCAGCCAGCCCTGCGACCTTGTAGCTGCGATAGGAATGGTAGTAACAATATTTTTTAAATATAAAAAAGGGAATAAAAGCAATAGCTGCACTAGGAGTTTCAACTTGGAGCATGTCCGACTCGCACCTCATAATGCTGTGAAAAGGATTCTGACCTCCTTGACATACCCCGCTGCCAACCCGGGAAGTTGGCAGGATATGCAGTCCTACTCATCTAATGGTTGTTTCCTGCTGTTGAGGCGCTGGAAAAACTAGAATATTTGAAGCCATCTAAGCCATCTAAGCCATCACCACGGGATTTCTCTGCTCTGTGCTACGAGGGAAAACTTAGTTTGAAGCGTACGGTCTTGCTGTCTGGTTATCGGTTTCCGGCTAAGCTGCTGGAGTTTGACAGGTCGACTTAAAAGGCGAGCGAGCCGAATAGATCTTTCGAAATGGACGAACGTGGTTGCTGCAGCAGGCAGCGAAAACCGACCCAGCAATTATTGCAGACTAGACTACTTAAAGTAATTACAGTACAAACATTGGTAACTAAAATATATATATGTGGCGGTGGAAACAAGGAAAACTAACAAACACCCGCCCAGAGAACAAGCTCGTTTCGTTCTGCTTGGGTTGCACAGTCCTTCTTTACTTTAAGTAAGCACTTGTTAGCAATTGTATCAGTCTGGGTGGAACTATATCGCATTCACTTGTATATACAAAGATTCACTCTCATACGAGTACATGTACAGATAGGCTTGGAGGATGTCTTTTTTTTTGGTCCTCCTATCGGATTACTTCGCCGTCAGGAATATGACTTGGCCGTTAGGAATTGCTTGGGTATTACTTTTGTACTTACAGTTAATTCTGTAGAGCCTTGAGTCGACTTCTAAGATAGCTTGTTGAGCTGTCCATAGTAAAAAGGTTCATGTGAGAAAAAAAACGTGTACCAATATACGACCGCTACGTAAACTTACCGGAACAGGACGGGCCAGCCAAAACAAAACCTAATCCAAGAAACAAAACTATATGACAAAAGAAATATGCATATCCCAGTGACGCTAGAGTCCCAATTTTTGTTTTCCTATTTTCCCTATTTTTCCTATTTTTATTTTCTTACGGGGAAGCTACCCTCGAGCAACATTTTCAAAAAATTAGCCAAAAACAAAAGTACATTCTTAAATTAATTAGGTGGGATTTAGGTACCGCCAGGCGAACTACAAAAACGCACAATTCGAAAGTACTTGATCATTGACCAAATACAAATAACGCAGTTCCAACATGTAATTAAAACAGAAGACGCGACGCCCAATGATTAAGCAGAGCAAAGCCAAAACACCAAAGAAACCTCTGAAAAGGAGGACACAACCAACCTACTCCAGCCGATGCCTTTATAATCATAGGACTCGATGGGATATAAGGCAAAATGAACCCAAATAATAATGAGATACATGTAAGCACAGAACCTCAAGTTTACGCCTCAACTAGATTCCAAACACACAGTAGTAACCATATTAAAAAAAAAAAAAATGAAGGGTCGTATACCATCCAAACGTTGTATTTGCAAATAAGCAAGCATAGGGTGACATATAATACGCGAAAACAAACAAGTGTGGAAGAGAAATAGCAAAGAAACAGCAAAATAAAAATATACTACCAGATTTAAGGAACGCCAATTCCCGAAAACTTCAATAAATTGAACCGACCCTCAATGCTTCAACATGAACGCCCAAAATCCAAAAGAACCAGAGAAAAAAAAGATATAACAGAAATAACAATAGTAGAGTGAAAACGAAAAAATGTCTGAACATGTTGGATAATATCAGAAATACCAGCAACCTAAACACCTTTCCGAAAATCAAGGACAGAGAGCAGAACGAGAGCAGAACGAGAGCAGAATAACTCCAAAGGCCTGACAAAACTCCATGACCAAAATATGTACTAGCTAAGGAAAGCAATGAAACATACAAACAACAAATGATATGAAGCTACATTAATCGGGCACTTAGGGGGCAGGGAGTCAACGAAGGAAAAAACAGCTAAATAAATGAATAAAAAAAGCGGAGATTTGAGTTGCTGTAGAGTTTCAGACTCGAGACCGAGTATGAAGGGCAGAGAGTAACCCAGCAGGGAAAAGAGATATCCAATCTCCTCAAAGAATAGAAATCCAAGGGTTCTCAAACTTAGGTGACGATATTTGTCCTTTAGAGGTATTGCTTCAAGGCATGAGGGGACAGCCAGCCGACCTTCTCAAAGGCAGCAAAAAGACGCGATGCTTTATTGACATCGATATGGCATACTTGCTGAGCATGTGTTCGTGAAAACACTGGATTTCCAGTCCGAAGTCTTGTTACCCGCTCTAAGAATATCAACCGTTTTTGCGTAAGATATTGACCACATGAAAGTTTGAGTGTTGAAGCCAAATGCTGCTCAGCTTTGTGAAGAAGGTGCCTATCTGGGTCATTAGATATATCTAGAGGAGCGCCTGACCAATCGACATGAAGACATCTTGGGTTATCCGGGAGAAGATCAACCGAAGGTGTAACATCTTCCACAGTTGAAAAATGAATATCCTTCCGAGTTGTCGTCACAGGCTTAGATTGACGGCTAAATTTTGGTTTCGTGATTTTGTTATCGGAATTGCGATTGATACGAATTTTTTCTTTGGAAGATGTCATGATTTCCGAACCAGTACTCCGAGATCTTTGGTGGATTCTTTTATGCCCCACAGGTATCGCAACTGGAGATACGCTGAGCGCCGCGGGTTTCATTGACCTCGCCATTTTGGCAGAATTTATTTGCTGCTTTAGATACGCTCTTTCCCTATGATAGTACTCCAAAGGATTTCGAAAGCAGTCTTTCCATGCTGTTGATTTGAATTTTGGAACTTGCGCTTCTTTCCGCTGCGACAAAATATCTCTTTTTTGAAGGCTCGATGTGGTACGGGATCCAAGTTTGGGGATCGCAAGAGAAGGTTCTCGAAACTGTTCCGATGGTTCAAAGAGAGGGTGTTGGTTTTCGTCACTTAAAGGAGTGTCGAATAAAACCGGATCCCTATTCAGAATTGAGGGTCCAAGATCGGAGGGAACTTCTGAGACTTGGCGGGCAATGAACGGCGATGGAGGAGGCGATAGAATACCGCTGAGAGACGGTAACCTCTTTTCACCATGACGAGAATCGACAAACCCAGAAGAGCTATCCGGGCGAGGGGAAAAAGAGAAGCTCATTGCCGGTTTTTTGAACGGCGAAGGTTCTGGGGTCCGTGGCATCCGACCGGTTAGATTCGTATTCTCCTCAGCTAGTCGTAAGGCGGACTCCGATTCCATGTTCAAGTGAAGCCTATGGACCCGAGAAAAAGGGTTTATCGAGGGTAATATTGTAAACTTGTGGGAAGAAATGTAGATCGATCAGTCGATCTGGGTGCCAGGTCTGGTGCCTTTAATACTGAGGGCGAGCAGGTTCGTTAGTCAAGAGCCAATAGTAGGTGAGTCAATAGATTGAGACGAGGCTCCGAAAGAAAGGGGAGCTAGCGAGATATATGAGAAAGGATATACAAGAAAAGGATTCGTCATACAGGCAAGTATTACAAAGAAGGAATCAGTATGTTCTCAGGATGTGGCTGGGGTGTACAAGAGAAGATCCTAGAGCTATGCCGGGTTTAGGAAATAGGCAACGGATAGGAAACGTGAGGCATTGACTTTGGTAAGATAAAAATAATTTAGAAAAATATTAACACAAAGGATTGGCTGACATTCTTCTGCGGAACGATAAAATATAGAAAAGTTCCTAGATGGAAGTTCAGGCTACACTAATTGGATTTTGTCTCGATACTTCGGTAATGAGGAATGGGTGAACGTATGAATGAATGTGACGACTTACTCAGGCCAGTCCAGTTGAACCAAAAAGGTGTTGTTGCAGCCCTGGATTGGGCCTTGTGCGTTGTTGTGTGGCAAAGACGAAGATGGAAAGAGCAAGCAAAGCAAGAGCAAGCAGGGGGGATTTGTCAGCGCTTCCGCCCGTTTCCAAAAAAGGTGTGAGTCGAAGGCTCTCTATCACGTGAGCAGCCAATTAAGGCGATTGATTCCAAGGATGACGATGCAATGGCCAGGTAACCAAAGCAAAAAGTCGAAAAGAATCGAATCCCTTCAGATACAAAAGTGTTAGAGACAGATAAACGGAGGGAATAGAAAAGAACTCGAACAAATAAAAGTATAGAAAAGAAGAAGAAGAAGAAGAAGAAAAAGAATAAAAAGAAGATGATGATGATGAAGGTGACGAAGCAAAGGACTAAAAGGAAGAGGCTCGGGCTCGGAGACTCTGGAATGCCGGGGCATACGTATTACTACGGCGGTCGAGTGTCTGGTAGTTTCGATGCTGCTTTGGGCTGGGCTGGGAGGCCCGGCTGTGCGAAAAATGCAAAGCACGAACGAAATACCGAACAAAAAAGCAAGCGCCAAAGGACAAAGAGTCACGGCGGATGTGAGCCTTGTTTCAAGATGACGATGCCGACAAACGTCTTTGGTTCCCGATAGGCTTCCCTTCTTCGTCGCTGATGCGAGGCTTTTCAATTGGCCAATTCAACAGGAAAGGATCTAGGGTTTCCCCGGATGCGACACAGCATCATTTCATCCAATGCAAGCCAAAACACAAAGTTGCGTGTGAGGCAAGCTATGTCTGGGTTGTTTGGACTCGACGATTTACAAAACCACAACTGTCGCATGTCCAAAAAAAAAAAAAAAAAAGAAGAAGAAGAAGAAGAAGGGAATCAAGAAGACCAAGAAAAAGAAGAAGTAAATGCAAAAAGGGCAGCGGAAAGAGGTTTTTTTTTTTTTTTTTGGTGTTCACCAGCATTTTAGACAAACTAGGATCCAAGGATCCATTGTTCCATCTGATAATGTTGGGTCATGTACAGGTAAAAGGACAAAGAACAATCAAACGATGGAATAATTAAATCATAAAAGCGGAAGCAATAACTTACCCAGACAGATACAAATGGTTTTTTAAACCAACAAAATTGGGTAGTTGGTCCGAGATGCTCGCAGTTGGGGTTTCTTTTGCGATTCCCTTGCGCAATTGCTCGTCTTTGAGAGTATTCTCGTGAGCGCTGGATACACAAGATTGCCCAAAACTAAACCACGGTGACTTCTAATTCTCTATTTTTGAATAAGCCTTTTAGATGTCTAGAAGGTTGGCGTCGCCGTAAAAGTAACCTAGTCCTTATGTTGGTATTAATATGATGACTATGGCGATGAATAAAATAAACTGTCTGTCAGTATATTGCAATACTGATTTTATATTGAACCCAATGCAATTGTAGCAGCTGGTGAGCCTGGTTTATCTGCAACAAGGGGCTGCAGAAACTGCTGGGTGGATTCTCGTTTTAATAACAATGATAAAATAGGATCACTAGGAAGAAAGAGGGGAAAAGAAAAGGTCGGCAATTGGAAATTGTTCAAAACATTTTATTTTTAAAAAAACAAAATAGATTAAAAAAAAAAAAAAAAGAATTGAAGAATCAATTCATTGGGGTTCTGTCTGGAGACTCAGATAGATAAAGGAAAAGCATGGTCTTTACGCCGCCCGCGAAAGGTGATATTGGGCATTCGCAGACAACTGCTATCTTTGGTCACGTCCCAGCCTTTTGATTGGTCAACGAACGGCAAGAGGTGGTCAACCTGACCTCTCGAAGAAGCAAATCTTGTGAGCCAGAAGCAGGGAATGTGATTAAAAAAAGCAATATATAGTGTGCTGATGGTGGGGCGGGCCAGAGGAGGTGTGTGTCACCAGACGCAGAGGAAAGAAGAAAATAGCTGCTGCCAAATTCATTTTTTGGAGAGGAAGAGTCTCTGGCCTCTCTTAGACTTATCCGACGAGAGGTCTATGCTGGCGGGAACAAGGGCTTCCCAATCTTGCAAAAAGTTTTGTTCTGAGAGGGACAAGTAGCACATCGCATTCGGTGGTTTTCGGTTCGACTCTTGGTCTACGGCTGACCCGCTTGGATGAAAAAGAACTGTTTGCCGGGTTGAGACGGGATCGAGCTCACGGAACGGGTAGTCCAGCGCGCGGGGCTGTCATCCGGTCAGGTTTTCCTTTGGTCTGTCTATCTCCTCCACGCGAGCAATTGAGGCCTGGCTGTTATAATCATCTTATCCAGGCGTCCCCTGAGATCCTCCCGACGAACGGGAATAGAATCTGTTTATTTTGTGGTATCGCAAAGGTTGCCACCTGGCGCAGCGGGGGTAGAGAAAGAAAGCTCGAATCTTGCAAGGCAGGGCCAGTTTATCGATGGGTCAATCAAATCATCATCATTCTCATCTTCATCACAGGAACAGATATTCGTGCAGGGGATGTCAGTCGAGAGTCGGCCCGCAGCTGGTACATACATAGTACATTATTATCTTTTCTCAGACCCCATGCCATGTGTTCTCAAATCAGGAATCCAGTTAAAACATCGGATGAAAAGCTCGCCCACACCCGCAGCAGACCAGCCCGCTCGTTGCATTGGCTGAAATATGAGAATTTGGACGAACCTTCCGCTGCATGCCGACTCGATCGGTCCTTCCCTGCACCCCGAAAAAGCTGGCTAGCATTAGCGTCGTCAACACCCACCACCCCAAACTCCTGGAAACCTCATTATGATCATGATGATGTTTATTCAAATCTGTGTTGCTTGATAACCCCACTGCAGAGCATTCTTTAATAATAATAATAATAATAATAATATAAAAAAAAAAAAAAATACCGCTTGTACATAACGACAAGTGGTTCAACCCGGTTTTACTATTGCAATCTCGTCTGCGGATCCGTCCGCAAGATATTGATGCCTGTCTTATCATAGCGTTCCGGCAAATATTTGAACAGAGGCAAACACTTCCGTAAGTACCCACGATCAGTGAAACGCCTCTTTTTGCTGGACAGAGCCCCGTGGCTGATGGGTGGGACAGTGATTACGTACAGGTACATATGCAGCCCTTGACAAGAGAAACATCGAGAGAAATGCCAGGGACTTGGGAAGCCTGTTTGACCCCCCCAGCGCTAGCCAGCCAGATTTTCCCATCCACCCATTCCGAATATGATGAATTCATGAGTGGATCACATGGCATTTGAGCATCGGGTTTCCCCACCTCACTCAATTCTCTTCCCCGCATCCGAATTTAACATTGTGACCTTTCTTTTTGGATATCAATATTCTCTCTAGAGCTTTGTACAAACATCCAATTCGATAGCAAAACTAACGCGCGGCCGACAAGGTTTTTTTTTTTTCAACTTTTCATTCCTTTTTCTTTCTTTCTTGTGGCGCAAATGAATACACCTCACTATTGAAGTTCAGTGCCAAATACGAAAATACATAAGGTCGAAAAGAGCGATGGTCTTATCGATTATAACCATCGATAATTAAGTACATACTTAAGTAGGGACTTTAGCAGGGAATGAATCCTCATTTACGTGCTTACTTCGTCTGCCATCCAAGTGGGCCGTCCTGAATTTAGCGCATGATGATAGGATCCTAGCTCGCAGGTATCGTCCCTGTCGCTGCTAGATTTCAGCATGCGGAAAGATTGGTTAAAACTTGTTCTCAGAGCCAGTGGACAGGGAGCGGGAGTATCAGCGGAAGCACGTCGCTCGATCCTACCATTTGTCTGTCTTTGCATTGTAAAGATGCATGGTACCTTCCCTCTGCTATCCAGATGAAATCACGCAGTCAAGTGGGTGTGTGGTTCCCTTGTAGATGCAGCTGCACATGGAAACCAAGAGTGATCTCCATGCCACTGTATTCTTCTCCTCCTGATATCCGGAAACTTATTATTGCCTCCCTCCCAATGCACTGCCCTGTACAAAAGCAAAAGCATGAAAAAAACACCATCCATCGCTTATGCCTTCAATTATTCGAGGAGTCAAAATCGGTTTTTACCAAGATACTTTATTAAGGACTTTGGGTTCGGCGCTGTAATTGATATATTTCGCTTATACCGGTAACCAATTGCTGGTGAGTATCAGCTCAAGTAGCTTTCATCGGGAATCGAGGTGAAGAGTAGTCTTGTGGTCAGGCGAAGAGCACTCCTAAGAATCTCAACCACTTTATACAATAAGCCCTTGCCATCTATCACTCCATCGTAGACACTCTCATGTTCCTCTGCACGCCTCCGCGTATGTAACTTATTCCTTTAGAAATTTTTATCAAAATAAGAGAAGAACTTAGATAAGTACTTAAGCACACAGCACTTATGTCTATAGACATTACAAAAATTAAACTCAGCAAACGTGCTAAGGTTCAGTAACCCACCAGTTCACATTCACAGACTCACACATACGTTTTCTTGTGAAGATTATTTCCCTGCTGGAGAATTGGTGCAAGGGTGCAGGTTTTTTTTGGGGGGGCTTTTTTTTTGAGCGATCATGCGGCCAGGTCAGTCCCGCCTCCGGTGACCAGCTTCGATTTCCGAATTACCACAAGGCTTCCCAACACATTTTAGACTCAGTTTCGAGCAGGACACCACCAGTCTAAACCGAGGACACCACCACGGCTTTCATGCGCTGTTATTAGTTTAGCTCTGACCGTTTCTTTTCTTTCTTTTTTCTGGTTTTATAGTTTAGTTTGAACTCAATAGAACCCCTAGTCGAGTACGGCTTTCATGGGGCAGCGACTTGAAAGTTGCTTACACACACATATATATATGATTTAATCGTGATATTACGATAAATTTGACATGGCAAATGGCAAACTAAAAGGCTGTAACACAACGCCCAAACATAAGTGGACCGGCGTTATGAGCAGTAATTTGCATTTCAGGGTACAGAATCCCCCCAAGATTTCTCTGTTTAATCTTTCTGTGGCCCCCCTTTTTTGTAGGGAAGGGTTGGGTGTACTGGGTGCTATCTGCTGCAGGCATATCGTATCATATGCTTAGGTTGGCTATATTGTAATATATCCTGTACTGAAGTACTAGCACTATAGCAATCTTGTAACTAAACTGAACTATAGTCCTATATTTTAATGATACTATTGTAATGAAAACCAAGATTCTAGGACATAATATATTTGTTTATTTTAGAAAATAATACCTTTTCCTGAGATGAAATATATATTTTTAAGTTGTACACCCCGTTCCCTCTTGAAACCTTTCAGTTAAGCTAAGTTTTGATAACCTTCAGCATAGAGAACGACCGAGTGAGTCAGCTTTGTGAATGTTGTGGTATTAATCCTCGTCTGCAATATTTGAAAGAGCATTTAAATTGCTCTATTTGCCCTCTCCCCCGAAACATTTAGCCTCCAGGGGAAGTCGTCAGATGTTATTTTATTGTACTTAAGTCTATATCCAAGCAACTTATCTCATCCTTTTTTTTTTTTTTTTTCTTTCTAGATTTCCCCGTTCACGTTTCTCTTGTATCAACAGAAACGAGAAACCTCTTAGTTTTTCACCAAGAGAAGAAGTATAGACCAAGGCAGTCTGGATATTGATCAGTGGAAAACGGATCATGATACAAGCTATCGCGAACAGGAGAAAAGAAGAGGGGCCGGTTTTGTTTATGTACACAGCCTTTGAGCCAAAAGCATTTCCCCCAACTTTTCACACGCAGAAAAAAACAAAAAAAAAAAAAAAAAAAAGGGGGGGGGGGAACGAAGGAAGGAAGAAGAAAAAATCGCATGCGGAGGAAAGAGAATGAAGAGAAGATGGCGGTGATAGGAACATTGTTTACAAACATTTTTTTCTCCACATTACTGTGGCCTTTCATAATGCATAATTTTCGAAACGACAAAAGTTGTCGAAATGGGTTCAAGAACGACAATGAAAGTAAAAAGGAAAATATGTTTTAGGTGACGATTCGTCGTAACAACGGGTTCTTGCATCGGGTGACACTTGAAGAGAATGAAAACAAGAAGATCCCATAGATACTAAACTGATAAAAGCAATTCATGCCTCAACGTCTGCAGGGCACTGGCTTTGGACATGTCCAGGCTTCTTACACCTATTATTTTGTTAGCCCGGAATAGAGGCCTGCGAAAAAAGAAGGTTACTAACTTGTAGCACACGCGATCCTGTTCGCTAGGACATTCGCGGGAAAGGTGTCCGAGTTTGCCACCTATCATCGTTAACATCTATGTCTAAGTTCATAACATTGACAAGAGAAAGCTTACAATTGTAGCATTTTTGGCCCTGGTGGCAGTCGCGAGACATATGACCTAAACACAAGTTTTGTCGCCGGTTAGGACGCTAAAAAGACAAACCCGAATCACAAATGACGAGACAACGAGGTGCTCACCAACGCCTAGAAACATACATAATTGTTATTGACTTCGACTCGTCTAATGAGGGGAGAAGATGACACAACTTACCACCGCAAGAATAGCACGTTTGCTGACGACCACCGTACTGACGACCACCATAGTTACTGTCACAGTTGCGTGCGATATGGCCTACTTTCCCACATTTGTAGCACTCGGCATTGAAACCAGAGGAGTTTCCACCAGAGCCGGAATGAGAGTTTCCACTAGACTCGTTGGCGCTGTTGGCGCAGTCACGGCTTATATGACCAGCTTGTCCGCATCGATAACAAGATTTCTCTTTCTCAGGAGCAGTACAATCTCTACCTAGGCGGTTCCGTAGCGCCGTTAGCATGCAGTAAAGAGACGTCTAAAAGTGAATCCCAGGGGGTCTCATAATGAGACTGCTCGGAGGAGAACTTACTGAGATGGCCATCGTCTTTAAATGGAAAAGAGATACACGTGGAATGTCAGCGATTATTTAAAAGAAGTTACGTACCAATCCAATCGTTATCTATCCCGTAGACAACGTATAAACACAGGGAAACATATATGCCACATACTTCCACAATTGTAGCTAATTCATCATCAGCTACGTCAAACTTCGGCAACTGCTAGGAAGCAGTTTAAGCCACAGAGGAAGGAAATGTAGGGAATATTTCAGGAGCGGTGAATAAATGAGAGAAGAAGGGAAGAAGCTAAGTTCTAAGGCCAAAGATGAGGGATGAGGGTGTTTTATGCAGTTGAGGAAAGGGATGAACTCACCAAGTAGGGTTGCCTTTCTTAGGGCAATCCTTTGCCTGCGAGATAATTACAAGATAACAGTAAGTAATAAGGTCGACTGACATGGAACTGCTGTTACAGTAAAGGCATTAAAGAGCGGTTCGAGTACCTGATGACCAGTAACGCCGCCTAATAGACAGGATGCCAATTAGCTCTGTGTAACTGAGTGTTAAGGATGTGTTTAACTAGGAGAAGGGGCCAAAAGAGCAAAGGTAGATAGGAGAAAATCCTGTCCGACGTACAATTATAACATCCACGGCCGTAGCCGCTACCACCTGGACCACTTCCGTAAGAGTTTCCTCCGTAAGAGTTTCCTCCACCTTCCATTGTTGACTTTAGCTGGTAGAGTCTTGGATGAAAGACGAAATATTTGAAGTGGGGAGAAGGCCTGGATCGTTGAGTTACTAATAAGTGTTAACTTAGGTAGCTTCCGAGCAAGTGGATTGAATTATCGGAAGGGCTTGTGAGTTGAACAGTGTTGGATAAAGATGGGAGAATCAACTGAGATGAGCGACTGACGATTGGGTGTGACTGGGTGCGAAAAAGAGGGAGGATGCTTTCTGGCTGGTTGGAGTGTGATTGGGGTGTATGCGGGTGAGGATGGTGAGAACGTCTGATGCTGGTGTGGGCGATGATGGTGGTGATAGGATTATTGAATAGAAATAGATAAAATAGAAGAACAATATAACTTTGAACAGAGAAAGGGTAAATTTAAGGTAGTGTGGTGGAGTGTAATGGAGTGAATATCGTGTTTGAAGTATACCAGAGCGTATTGATCAAATCGACGAAAGAAATTTCTTATTATTATAAAATTTATGGCTTTATCTATTTATTATTATTATTTTATTATTTTATTTTTTTTTTTTTTTCCCTTTTATTTTTTGAAAAACTTTTGGTTTCTTTACTTTTTGTGTGCGTGCGTTGTTGCCTCTTTGCGGGTTGGTTTTTGCGGAGAAGCTGGCTGGCTCAGTTGGCTGCGCGGATTACCCAGCAGACGAGGCCCCGGGCGGTTACTTGAGTACTTACTTAGCTACTTGGGCAAACAGAGAGATTGAGGGATAAGAGCGAGACAGGGAGGGAATAAAGAGAGAAAGAGGAAGGGAAAGGAAGGAGGGAAGGAGAAAAGAAGGGAGAGGGGAAGCTTAGGGAAGGGAACAATTAGACATGTACATGAGCATGCGCATGTCCATATACATATTGAGGGTCCCGAGTGAGTGCTCAAGTACTTAAGTACCTAAGTAAGGTTAAGTCGGTACGGAAGTGCTTACCATGTGCTCACGTGCTAAAGGCAGTGAGTGCTGAAGTATATACTTAAGTAGTAAGTCTTAGGGTAAGTCTTCGGTACCTGAGGACTTGGGTACTGATTTTTGGCAAATGTTTTGGGCAGTACCAGAATATTCCTTTTAGTTGAGAAGTACATACGTGGTACTTACTTAAGTTACTGATGAATTTGGATATGTCAGTACGAGAACCAGTCTCTTCGAATTCTAAAGCGGAAGTCTTTTTTTATGCTTGGACCAAGGTAATACCGCTGCTAATTGAGATATGATATTAGAAATACTTAAGTACCTATCCCTAAGGAATTATATTGATTATTCCCTTAGTTTTTTGGGCTATTTAGGCTGCTCAATACTTCAGTACTCAATGGGTTAGTTTGTATTTATCGGGGTGCAGTTAAATAAGGGATCAGAGTGCTCAAGATGTAAAAGAACTAAGTACTTAAGTACATACTTGAGTTGTTACCAATGCAATTTTTGCAGAAGTCGTTAAATATATCTGAGGGTCAAGAAATCGAATTTAAGTAAGTGGAGCTCAGCTTTTAGACATTCTAATAATACTTTCGTCTGTGCTTAAATGTGTATCTCTTAATCTTATAAATGTGACGGCATCTGGCTTGCGAGACAATATATAAATGTTATTTTGGAATTTAGAACGATCAAACAACAGCATAAAATACTGGCTGTGAGACTACCATCAATTCATAATTAAGTTAGCCATTATTATTAATCCACTCCAGTGCTTGCTCAAAAATACGTATACCATATACAGCAGCGAATCGTTTTTTTTTTTCCCTTCAAAATTTATATGCGAGTATTGGCTATGAGACTATGCGAGTATAAGCGAGCGGTATGTTTTTCGACAAACAAACTAACTGAAGTTTAAGTAAGCACTTCTTACTCTTATTTACGTTCAACACAACGATAGCAACAACTTCAACAGCATCGTCAATCATCAACGCCGGGACAACGACGACGACGACAACGACAACAACAACATCATCATCATCATCATTCATCGTCATCGCCATCATCTGGAACACCACCACCAACTGTCGCCACACGTCCGTCCGTCCATCCATCCATCCATCCATCGCGAGTCAACTTCGCCATTGTACATTACCTTCAAAATTGCTGCGAAACGCATACCTCAACATCAGCTGCTGCCATCAAAATTCTTCCGACTCCGATACGCTCAACCCGTCTTCACCTCCACCTCCACCTCTCTCCCTCGGCCTCCAGGCCACTACCGTTATTGAATCATCAATACCGTAATACCTTTTTGCTTCCAATTTTACCAAGCTCTGTTATTTTGGGAATAGTCAGTATAGGTTCTCCGTTCACTCGCGAACAGCTCGTGAACGGCGGTTCGATCCCTACTCTGGTGCCGATATAGCAACAATAACATCGATCTGCCACAATATAATACAGTATAATAATAACGCACTACGCAAAACGCTGCTTGAAAAGGAACATGCTAACACGCCCAACTCTTTCACTCAGAAGCTTCCCGCACCCGCCCAAAAAACATATGTCTGGTTTGGGAATTGGTTATCGGCTATTCCATCTCACGAACTTCAGCAATCTGCATTAACTCCTTGGGCGATTATGCCGTGGTCATGAAGTCTCTCAGCCGGTTCGACCATCGAGAATAAACGCATCCCTCGCGACATAACTTGGCTCTCATTAACACGTATAAATACTTACACACCCCCTTCTCTCCCCCGCCTCGGCCACACAGATACACAGGCACCTTTTCCTCCCTCCCTCCCTCACCAACTTATCCCACCGGAACCATTGAAGAGGCATTTCATTTACAATCCCTTGGTGAGGTAACGACTATATCTTCTGCTACATGAACCAATTCTTCCCATCTTCCTCATCCCCCTCTTCCTTCTCATGCTAAGCTCCCGGAGATTCCGTATTACAGGGGTTCTCTTGCCTCATCATGAACAATCAACCGTACAGTCAAATGCCCCCACAAGGCCCCTACATCCCTCAACAAATGATGGGCCCACCACCTCCACCTCCGCCGCCGCCGCTCCATCATCATCATCACCACCATCACCACCAAAGCCAGCATCAACACCATCAAACATCTTATCAGCCTCACCCACAACATGTGAACCCGTACTCCCAGCACCAGCACCCTCCCCATCATGTTTCGCAAACTTCTGATTTCCGTCCTCCCCACTTTCATCATCCCAATCGACCGCTGATTGTCTCAACTCCGGCTTCTTACATCCCTCAATACCCGCCACCCATGATGCCACACCCTATGGCAAACTCTTTCTACCGCCCGCCTCAGATGCACCCGAGCGTGCCGCCATATTACCCTACTCAGGAAATCATTCCGGCTCCGCCAGACATTCCTTCTCCTGCCTCTCTCCCCCAGGAAGTTTTAATATCGAACCCCGCCTCGAGCCCCTCTCGATCCGCCGATGCGATCGAAGAAACGAACGAACCGAGATATGAAACACCGATTACCTCTTCCTCATCTCCTCCCCAATCTCCTATGATCCCAAGTATTCTCCCATTGACAACCGGTTCAAGTTTCAAACCATTGGTAAGCTACCACCAATACTCATTGAAGAGTTATATGAGATATAAATGGCGCTTCTGCGTAGATTCTGGTAAAGTCAATTCTAGCACACAAGCTTACATGCCTATCTAGAAGCTTCCCTGGTACTCCGCGCCCGGACAACCGTTTCCGCAACGGAGAGTCCGAAATCCCAAGAAACAAATATTTGAAATGCAAATATCATCTCAGCAACAGGTTCAAGGATTCCCCATAGTAAATCCTTGCCTAGCCCCAAATACCCTTGATCCATCAAGTTCAAACTCTAGCGACGATGCCCTTCCCTTTAGCGAGGAGTTTACTTCGCAGACCGACGAACGGGAGCACAAATGTCAAAAAGATACATCGTTGTTACCAGATACTCATGCAGTCCCTTCGTCATCAATCAAAACCACCAAGCTGGCTACTCTTACTGCTGTTCCCGTAATTCCCTTCATCCCTGCAATCCATAAAGCAAGGAAGAATACAGATATTGCTCCCACCTCCGTTACAGAAATCCTCCAATTGGACTCGAAATTAGAAGTTGTGAACAACGAACAACCCAAAGCTGATAATACACCTACTATTGCCGAGGTGTCTCTTGTATCAAACAATAACCCACCAAAGTCATGGGCCGACCTAGTGAGGTCGAAGACATCTAAAGATTCAATTTCTTCCAATAAATCCGGGCCTATAGCCTCTAATGGCTTTTCGTCGGCTGCATCGAATAGTGCAGGAGACATGCAAAACCGTACCCTCGCAGAAGTCCTCCAAAATTTTACGATGTCCTCGCTGTGTGGCTCTCAGTCAGATTCCTCGGTTCCCTCAATAGAGCCCCGTGGGCTCATAAATACTGGTAACATGTGCTTTATGAACTCTGTAAGCGCCGGTCCCTGGTTGCCGCCCCCTTTACATGCCCATTTGCTAATGTGTATTTGGTCTTAGATATTGCAAGCCTTACTATACTGCGGCAATTTTTTCTTATTCTTGGATTTGATTAGTCGGAACGTTGCTCACAACTTCAAGAGCGAGACACCTTTAATCGACGCTATGTTAGATAAACCCCTGCAGCGCAACATCTATATTATTTGCGTAACACAACTAATATCTGAAATTGTAGGATTATTTTTATGCGTGAATTCCAACAAATCAAGCCCAGAGGCGACCCGGTGGCGGAAAAAACAGTGATCGGTACAAAGCTGGCTGGGGACCCCTTTGTTCCTGAGTACGTTTACGAAGCGGTAAGGGGGCTTAAGAGGTTTAGTTCTATGAGGGTACGTCCTTTTCTCTCCATTTGATTACTACTCTACTTGTTAACATCATAATACTTTGAAGCGTGGCCATCAACAAGATGCAGAGGAGTTTCTCAATTTTTTCCTCGATGTCTTGCATGAAGAGTGCGTTGCCGCTATGAAACTAGGTATTGCAATTAAACCAAAGGGCGGAGCTGACTCCCATCGCTCTGACGACGACGACTCCGGTTGGCTCGAAGTGGGTCACAAGCAACGAGCAGCTATTACTCGCAACGTTGGTCACATTAGTGGTAATTCTCCAGTAACTAAAATATTCGGCGGGCAAATGCGAAATGAATTGAGGGTGTCCGGACAACGAAGTAGCGTGATGCGAGAGCCCTATCAATCGTTGCAGTTGGACATCCAGGGTAGCGATATTGGTAGCATAGTGGACGCGATTCGCCAGATTAGCGTACCAGAACAACTCCAGGGCGGCGATTTCAAATCAGCACGCGGCGCAAGTGCATCTGCGACCAAACAAACATTTATCGAAAGCCTACCCCCGGTTCTCATATTACACCTCAAACGATTCCAATACAACAATACCGGCGGCACACAGAAAATATGGAAGAGCATAAGCTACCCTCTAGAGCTCGAAATACCCGATGAAGTTCTGAGTCCCACTCGCAGGTCCGCTCCGCAAAAAGCCCGATATAAACTCAGTGGAGTCGTTTATCACCACGGAAAAAGTGCAACAAATGGGCATTATACGGTAGATGTCAAACGGAAAGACGGTTGGCTGCGGATAGATGACACCAGTGTGAAAAGGATTCCAGGGAGCCACGTAACCACTGATGAGTTCTTTCATTCTAGAGAATACAAGAGAAAGGAGGCCAGTGAAGGCAATGGGTGGAAAGAGGTTAGCTTTGCTACAAAAGTCAGTGGCAAGGCTCCGACAACGAATAATCATTCTAACAAAGAAGACAAGGTAGCCTATCTGCTATTCTACGAGCAACAGTAGCCCCTCAACAACTCTTTATTTCAACTCAATCCATTACGCATACCCTCTCCTAAGTATCCTGTTCTACCTCCTCCCAACTCACATTCACAACTCCTATTAAACTCCTCTAGTTACTTGCTTATCTTTTCTGTTTCTTTCTTCGCCTCTCCTCATAAACGGGTAAGGTTTCACTATTCTTTACCTCTCCTATCCCCTTTCTCTTCATTGTTCCCTATTTCTCTTAAAAAAAGTTCTGGTTTATCTGGCGCAGTGGCAATCACACATATTTAACATTTTTAATTTTCTGGTAATTTCATCGGTCTTCTATTTAATATGCTTACATCTATTGTGTCAAGGATGGCTTTGTACATTTTACGAAAATTGGTGTTAATTTTAGCAATTTGTGGTCTGACAAATCAGATATAAGATTAGTGTCTACAGATAATTATCATAAGTTTCTGTATTCCTCTTACCCTAGGGAAAAAATGAATAAATAAAGGGTGGAACTACAAGGGCTGTGTGGGTTGTGTGTAGCCTAGAGTTTCGTATGTATGATAACATAATTTGGTGTCATCAAATGTATTTCAATTACTGAAGCTTGCTAACGTCACCACCTTTTTTCATTGGTATGTATATGTAAATAATCTAGCAAGGTTCCTAATTTTGTTTGTTTGTCGGATGCCGGTTGACGCCGGTTGTTTAACTTTGTGAAAGCTTCTTCTGGATGAAGTTGATGGCTGGGTTGTAAGCAACTTGTATGAGACTATCCAGATCATCCTCACTGACACATACAAGCGTCCCATACTTCACTTTTAGACGTTTTGTTTGCGACCAAACATCGTGCGTCTCGGAAACGAAGATTTGCGAGTGCTAGTGTTCACACAGAGGGTTAGTAGTGCAAATATGGGAGCGAGATGTCTCGAAGTTCCATATTGCTCACTCTTAGGTACCAGTGGCCAATGTTTTCATCCCGTGTATTATTCACAGCAAACAAAGGCATTCTTGCGATGAAGCTTACGCAGGCAACTACTCGATTTGCACAGTCTTTATGAACATTAGTTACCAAGCGCGAGAATATCGGGGTTCTCCACTCCACTTACCTCGCAGACTGATCAAATTCAGGAGATTCTTATAAGCCTCCCCAATACCGATAAAAACCACCTTTGTTGCATCAGATAAACTAGATAGCATGATCAGCCTGGCTGTTTTAGAAAAAGCCGCCCCTCTATATCGGATTTAAAGTTACTCTATATAGTTGTCCCACAATTGCAGCATTAATGTATTGGGATCATCGGGTACGACGTTGTTGATAACTCGCTGGTTGAGCTTTGCAAAGTCAGCCTCTAGCGACATGTCAGTAGTTTATTGGTAGCATACATCTGTTTCATCCATTGGTGTTATGAATTTTGGAACGTTGAAATCAATGAGGCCAAAACCCTGCCCTACGGCCCAATCAAGAAGTGCGTGACTAGGATCTAACTAAGATGGCTTTCAGTGTCAGTTTTGAAATATAGTTCACATCAATAACTCACGACGAACGAATTATGTGTTTGAATGTTATCCTTTCCAGGCTCCGGGACTGCAAGAAGGTCTACGCTATTAAAATATATCAGCATTGCGATTTGCAGTTCGAGGTTTGAACGCTTACGAATCATGCACAAGCAAGACTAGCGTATCAGCTTTATCATAATTAGGGCTTGTATCCTAACGTCAGCTAAGTCCACTTCAATTTAAAGTTACAGACAGCCGCTTACGTCGCTAAAACCTGCTCTTCAGAGGTAGGGGAGACAAGTTGGTTAGACCGGATCATAATCAAGGCTGTCATCCCAAACGAATCAAATAGCATTCTTGCTTGATATTGTCGAATCATGTCTAAGAGGCTCTTTTTAGTCTGATTCATTCTCTTTTGACGCTGGAGAACTCCAAGTACAAAAACTCTCGCTCAATTCCATACCATGAAGTCTCTTGGCCCTGATCTTATCAGCAGAGAGCCGCTCTACTTTCATCAGCTAACACGAAGACACGTGTGCAAGCCATTTTGAAAAGCTAGTGTCTTTCAAAGGTGTGTATACTTACTGTTTATTGACTTATACTCCATGCACTTCCAATACCGCGATTGCTCGATGATGACCTGGTTAACAATTTCGACAACTTTTGGGGTTGCATGCACGTCATGCAAAGGTTGGGGAGGTTCGCCCATAAGTGTCCTTGTCACCGCGAGAGCGGAGTTCGATATTGAGTTGAGATTGTATCCGCCCTATCAAAAGTGATGCTTGTTGTTAGGAGTAATTAAGGGAAAAATCCTAGTGTGGATGAAACTGACTTCAAGGCATACAGCGACTCTACCGTGAGCGAGTGACATAAGCATATGCGTCATGTGAGCGTAGCCAGCTGGTGTCACATAGCATTCTCCGATTTTATCTCCTGCCGCTGCGTCGAATCCAGCAGAAACTAATCGGTCAATGGTTGACGGAAAAGCGAAAGAGAAACAAAGGGCGAATCTTACTGATAACCAAGTCCGGTTCGTATTCGTAAGCAATTGGCATTATTACTCGTTGGAAGGCGTAAATGTAATCAGCATCGCGAATACCCCCGGTTGCCCAAGGTATGTTTACGTTACTAGAAATTTTAAGGGTTAGAGGTTTAATCGCCGCGAGGTGTTTTTGAATAAAATGTTACAATCCTTCGCCTTTGCCCTCACCACAGAAGGTAAGGTCCCCGTCGGGGTTTGGCGGGTAAAATGTTCCCCCTTCAAAGCGGTGCAGGGACATGTAAAGTACAGAATCTTCGTCGTAGAATGCGGACTGCGTTCCGTTACCTAGATCCATCATACAAAAAGTAAGCTGTGACTGTAAGTGGCTTAATATTGTATCGACGGCATACCATGGTGAACATCCCTTTTTGTATGATATCTTAGTTTATAACTCAATAACGGAACTCTTGACACGTATGTATATTTGGCTCACCAATCAAGAATTAAAATTCTCTTGCACTCAGGGTTGTCTTTCTGTATTACTCTTGCTGCGACTGCGACATTATTAAAGAGACAAAAACCCATGGATTTATGGGGTTCAGCATGATGACCGGGAGGGCGGACAACAGCTATTGCATTCTTTACTTGGCCAGTCCACACGGCTCTACATGTTTCTATGGAACCACCGCATGATAACTTAGCACAGGTGAATGATTGATTGTTATAGAAAATCGAATCCCCGGTGCATGTTAGGTCGAGGAGTGATTTCCTGTCCAGATCTATCAATTTTTCATTAGTTTCTAAACGCAAGACAAGAATTGGGCCGAGTGTCCAAAATGGAGCATTAAAATACCTGGGAGGGTAGTTAAGAAGCGCCAATGTTCTTCTGTGTGAACGAGGAGTGCCTCTTCCTCAGTGACCTCCCGAGCTTTTATACGCAACATTAACTCGTCTTTCCGATCCCCTTCCTCCGGGAGCTTTGTTAGGCCTGCCCCCACGATGGCCTGGTATATAACATGAATACGGCGTGGGTCCTCGGGATGAACATCTTCTTCATCTAGCGTTGCATGGAACCTCATGCGAACGTCGTAGCAGAGACCGGTTTGAAGTGAAGCCCGAGGGAGAGCCCGGGAGTGTCGATCTCTCCAGCCCTTTCGTTGAGCAGCAGACTGTCGTCGTTGGAGAAACTGCTCTGGGGAAAGCTTTGAGTAACCCGAGGCGGGTTGGATATTTAAATGATCAATCTCATCGGATAGTTTGTCGCTCGAGTAGCTGACTGGCTCGTGGAATCTGCTGCGTATAATCGAAGGGGATCTTTGGAGATTATACCCGATGGATCTTTGTGAGGGAGATTGCTGTCTTGTTTGCTGGATGGCTACTTCTCGCAGGACGTCATGCCTGGTTTCCTGGGGGTCCAAGGGGGGCGCTTCTTGCATATCAGAGTCCTCCAGCAAAGCAGGAGCCATGGTTCTAGCCGTAAAGAGCTCCAAGCTAAAGTCCAAGCTTTGCAATAACAATATTAATCGATAATTTTACCTTTAGAGAGAACTTGATGGATCTAATAGATTAAAAGAAGAAAAAAGAGAAAAAGAAAGGGTTTTTTGTTTTTTTAACAGCGACAAGTACAATATCAATATGATTCGTTTGAGTATTGTTCGTATGCCCCAAGACTATACTTGCACGAGCATACAAAATATATATCGACTAAATTCGAATCAGTGGGCTCTGAGATCGTATCGATTAATTGACGCGCGAAAAGTGTTCACGCGCGCTAGTTTGCTATAAACCCCCTTACTATCTACTTAAGTACTTACTTACTTACTTACTTAAGTACGTAGTTGTTGCGTCCCCCAGACTAAGTACTTACTTACCTTACTCAAGTCCTAACACAAGTATGGTATTCAAATGGTTAGCAAAACAAAAAGTTGTGCAAGAAGGTTTGGAGAAGAATGAAGTACGAAAAGGGAGATAACAGAGAGGAAAAAAAAAACAAACCCCTTCGCTAGCCTCGATACCAGGACCTATTAGCGGAGCAGAGCCCCTTCCCAGCAAACAGATACTGCTGTGTTGTTTGGCTTGGCTCGAGAGTCAAAAGTCAAACAGAACAACACAGACTGGGGCATAAATCACACGCGCATGTGCCGGAAGAGCAGACAACACATCGCATCACGTGGGATGCGTGGGAATTAACTGAACCGAATTATTTACCCAAAGGATCGGACGGAATAGGAAACATAAGTACTTAAGTACTTAATGTAAGACAGATGGGACCAGGGTGCAGGCTTCCTCGCCAGACAAACTTGAACGGGGATCGAGAGCGGACGCGGGGATCGCTGGTTCGAAGCGAGTCCTGTGCTCGATAGCAAGCCGAAATCCGATCGTCACCCCATGTCTCACCGCTCAAATTCAACCGCATTTTCTTAGGACTACCCCTCTTTCGATCCCGCGAGCTGAAAAGTGGTAGTCTCCGAGGCATTCTATTGTGCCATTCTTAAATTTATCTTTAGCAGTCTGTCTGAAAATACCAGAAGCAGCCGGTAATCAAATAGGTTTTAATTTAGGATCCTACTTTGTTCGGGAAGTGCATAGTACGGAGATGCTTGCTTAGAATTATTGAAGGTACACAAATAAAAGTAAGTAAGTACCTTTAAGTACTTAAAGTATAGTCTTGTTGTCAAGACTTAAACTTACTTAAATATCTAAATCTACTCGACGTGATTGTAAGTAATGATGTCATGGTCTGAGGTCATGCCTAGTGGCTGTCTTTAGACCTTTGAGTCGATTCACTACCTCCTTACGCATTTTTCTTTTCTTTCTTTTTCTTTCTCCTTTTCTTTTTCCTTTTTCTATTTCTGTTTCTTCCCCTTTCGTGTCAGTCTTCATGCGAGACGACGTCATACTTAAGGCCTCGAATAAAGACCCTCGCTTTTTGCGGAATTGCATGCAAGGGAGAGCTGGACGTACATGTACAAGTACATGCATTGCTTCGAAGGGGAGCTAGGCCTTTCCATCTATTTTTATAGACACGCAATGGCTGGCCGCCGTTGGTTAGTGGAGTATTAACTTAACGATCGGCTTTTGGTTGTGGACATCGTGAAATTTAAGGTTTGGTACATCCTCCCCTCGCCCCCCACTGCTATCATCTTTTATCCCTCGAAATTCCGCTTCCCGGTTGCGCTCTCATGATCAAGATTTCTCTGGCATCGAACATCTTGGTATTAGACTTAGCACCTCGACACTCTGGAACGTAGGGTGGCCTATTTGCTTGTGAGTAATTTTTTTTTTTTTTCGATCATTAAAGAAGCTCATGCCCAGTTCATCTCCGTTATGTGACTATATGAGACACCTTCATTGCACAGCAGCTCTCGGGAGTTTTGTTGGTGAAAATAATAGAGAAGCCACTCTGGATAGACAAATGTCTGTAAAAGAAGGTAGGCGTGCAGAGGCCGAAAAGTAGAGGAGGAATATCCCCCACATATATACTGAGCAAGCTTGGTATGGATATGATTCAAGAGGAATAGCGTCAGTCTCGGTGGAAGATCACCAAGCATTGTGATTTTAATCTTTTCGATTGCTTTCTTTTTTTGCTTTCCTTTTTCTCCCCCCTTTCTTTTCTTCTCCCGTCCACATCTTTTCCTTGCCTCTCTTCGTGAGATGCTGCTTTGGGTGCTTTGAATGTATCGGCCTTTCCCCTCTCTCTCTCTCTCTTTTTTTTTTTTTTTTTTTCCTTTTCTCTTCCCGGGTTGTTACCTCTTACACGATCCGAAAAGTTGGATTAAATTTGATTCTCCATATTCACCGATATAAAATCGAATGTAAAAAGAAGTGCAAGCTAAGCCTGGCCTGGTTTGGGGATGATAAAAAACAAAACAGGGAACTAGAAGTCGTAGAGAAGAGCACCAAAAATAGTCTGGCACGATTGACGATCATCGCGACAATCCGCAACACACGGCACCGCTCTCCCGCTGCACATTCCATTGCATTGACCTGACAGCAATCAGTCGAATTCCGGAGCCCCCTCCCCGGCTCACCCCTCCCCAAGGACTGGACCCAGAGAGTTGGACAGGGAGCGAGATTAGGTTTGGAATAGGTTTGGAACCAAGATCTGGTTCAGGTTCAAGTTCGGATTCAAGACCAGGAGAGCTACTCCCGCCCATTGCATTTGCCCACTTTTAACCACCCAGCGCTGCTGCAGCTTCTGAAGGGGATATTCCGCCCACCCAGTGCCCAGTGTCACTACCTAGCGAGGGGGGCTATCTGCCTTGTTCACCAAAATCAAGGAATAGTCGTTAGCTTCACTGGGGGAGGTACACTGTATAGCTGTCCCCTCCTACTGTTCCCTTCTGCATTACTCATACGTACTTAGGTATACAGATCGTACCTTCGGGAAGATTTGGTTTCGAGACAAAACAGATCCATACCCTTTTACATCAAATAGCATACACTCAAGTACTTCCTTGGTAAGCAAGTATTCGACGAATGACCAAATACTACTCCCTTATATACGATTATTAATTGGTCACTAACATTCCTATATTGAGAAATTATTATTCCTAGACAATACGAGCTCGCGTAACAGTCCCTGGCGCGCAGACTCGCTCTCTAACCGCTCTCTCGATTGACCAGCTGGCGATCCAGGCGTTAGTTAGCTCGGCCGTATTTTCAATCGATACGCTTTTTTTTGAGAAACTATAGCGACTGTAAACCCAATGTTCCGAAACAGGTATATATAATCAAATCAATCTCTCGTTTCTGTCCGTCAGCTTTGCATATACAGCGTGCCCATGCTATGTTGATCCACCCACCATGTCACTTGTTTGCAACTATTCCTGTTTTCCTGAAAGGAAGTCTGACAACTGTATCATGCTTGATACACATCCATATCGGTCTCAGGAAGGGCTCGCCAGAATTCCGAGACCCAATTGCTTTCTCGGCTGCGGAATTGCATTAGGGACGATTTATCCTTCTACCCTTGTTCTTAACTACCACGTACTTCTATCATTGGTTCTTATTGTTATCGTTATCGTCTCTCGCAAAATAGTCGCACCTACTTGCTTATTTACTCTCCGTGAAGAAAGAGGAGAAAGGGAGACGAAGAATGTTTTGTTGACTCTGTTTTATATACATGCATTTTATTTACTATCGTCCATACTTCCGCTAATCACATCTCGTATTTTTGGGCGCTTAGACAATCCTCGCAGAAGCCTCCAGATGAGCTCTTCGAGCGATTTCGTTTATCATTCCCAGATGTCACCAGCACAGCAGGAGAGCAGCTACCATCAAATGGAAATGGAATTCAAGACCCAGTTCTAAATCAAGGCTCAAGGTTGGTTTGTGTTCGCCCCGGCGCTGGGACTCTCTTATCCTTCACAAATAATAAGCACTTTCACACTTCTGACATTAAATATTAGGTTTGGACACGAAGATCTTGACCCAACTCCGCGCGCAGCAGCCGAACCCTTCAGATTTACGCCCTCGCTCCTTGACCCAACATCTGCAGCATTTGCAGCCTTCGCAAACCAACCACCAGGGTACTATACCCCAACCCCGGGGAACCCACAGCCACCATCATTCACCGAACCAAATGTGGATCTCCAAACTCCAAATATTGGAATCGGGATCGGACCTCCCATTACCGCAACTTCGAATGGTACACTCATAAGCGCTGCACCAGCGTACACTTCTCATGCCATAAACCCGCAACAGTTCCATAATTATCATCCATTCCTAGCACCGCCCCTCTACCAAGAATATGCTCTACATAATTTTGATGCGCCGGCGTCTCCGAAAGGCAGTCCCATGGAAATAACAAGCAGGGAGGAAGAAGTCTCGGAATTCAAGCAGACCTTTCATATGCCAGAGGGCTCCGAGACAAGACGGGTTATAGCGCACCCAGGTATTGAGCAGTAAGTCGCCGCTTCAACCTAAACTCATATTCCAAGCTCATCCACCCACCTATGCTTTAGGTTTCGATTTCATGTCACTCTAAATGCCCCGACCGCTATGATAAGACATCGAGATGAAATCCCAGTAACGTATCTCAATAAGGGACAAGCTTATACAATCAGCATTGTCGACACATCCCCTCCTTCCATCATTAACGGAGCTCTCAGATACAGAAGTTTCATTCGGATATCGTTTCAAGACGACGGCCAAAGACAAAGAGCTGCCACATGCTGGCAACTTTGGAAGGAGGGACGTGGCACTAACGAAGCTCATCAACGAGGTGGAAAACTCCAGGCCGTCGAATATGTGAACACTTCTGTAACTGGAGAAGACGAAAAGAAGCGCGGTCGTACGGACATCGATACAGCTTCATTTGACGGGTTTTCTGTTATATGGACGCCGGCGCCTGGGTCTTTCGAAACAATCGTTTCTGTACGCTTCAATTTTCTTTCAACAGATTTTAGCCATTCCAAAGGGGTCAAAGGTATACCTGTCCGTCTATGTGCGAAAACTGAAATGCTCTCTTCGGGGTCTCCTCAACCTTCCAACGACCAGCCAGAGGTCTGCTTTTGCAAAGTTAAGCTTTTCCGTGACCATGGAGCGGAACGCAAGCTGGCTAATGACATTCTCCACGTAAAAAAAACCATGGATAAACTTAAGCAACAAACGGATGCTTCAGACGAATCTGTTGGTAACAAGAAGAGAAAGGATTCTCTAGCTAGCAACAAGTCTTCGAATTTGGAAGGTGGGAAACCTGGAAAAATTGTCAAACATAAACGAACCTGGTCTATATCCTCAGCTAGTTCTGCTAGCGGGAGCAAAGCAAACGACGATGATATAAACCAAAAGATAACTGCCCTTCAAGATATGTTTACTAGCACTCGGCCCGTCAGTGTTTTATATCTTCGAGGCGAGGAACAAGATGACCCAGACTTGTTTCCCGTTCATCTTCCGGGGGAAAACCACGAAGGCTTTGACGAAACCTGGATGAGGCGGCCGTCAGCGACGAGCATGATGAGTAGCACCAGCGCTTCATCATTTGTTTCACCTAGTCCAAGTTCCGCTTCTCTCCCGAGTCATCAAGATTTCCAGCCAAATGAACGGACTGACTCTGAAAGCTTCCGGTCTCTTAATCAGCGATACACATCAAATGAAGTAGCTAGAATTAAACCAAACAATGATGCCGGTATACTTGCAGGATGGATAGAGGCTATTGGCATTGATCCAAGTTACATACCTCCCGTTGATCGCCAGCCCAAGGCCGGTATGTGCTATATCCAAATCGAGTGTCTTCTGCGAGCAAATGACAATATTTACTGATCGGAATAGTTATGTGTATATATGTTCTGAACACCATGGCACCATCTGGGATCGAACAAAATTACTACAAGGCGGTATACCTTCGGGAGCGTACGGAAGCTTGTTTGACGAGCCAAATTGGAGCTAAGTGCGGTATAGATTCTTCACACATAAAACGCGTCATCCGAGTTGATGCGCGTGGTCTTCATAGTATAATAGACGACGACGTAGTGAAGGAAATGAGGGAGGGACAGGATATGAAAGTCCAATTTCTCGATATAAGCAATGCCATGCTTTCTCCGCCGCAGACCGATTGGTGTCCGGAAATTCATGACGAGTCTAAGGATATATTCAATAAGGGTTGGGAAATGAGGCTCTGTTTTTGAGCTAGTAATGAATGGAATTCGGTTAGTTTTTATTTTAGGTAAGATTTGTTCGGCCTCAATAATTTTCGCGCTTGGGCTCTTCAATATGCTTAGATGACTTATATGCCTGGGTTATTATACTTTTGCAGCATTCTATTGATTTCTTTTTGTGGAACGATCTCTATTTTTTTTTTTCCTTTCCCCTTGCTTCAGCGAGACTGGTGCTCTTATTCTTCAAATTCGAATCTCTTAATTAACAGGTACTGTCCTCTGTAACAACGGTTAGCTCCTCTTCTTCCCTATTGACCATGTAAAAATGTTACTACCAACTATCTGTTACCAGTCATGTTTAAGACAAGCTGATACGTGCATTGGCCCTTTGTAAACTAAATACAAAGCGACTCGATATTATCAGTTCATAATCTCCCCAAAGCGAATCCAGATTTTTCACAAATTGAGATTAATTTGATTCTTAGAATCATGGAATCATAGACCGTAAGGAATATGTTTAGATTATGCTAACCATCATGGCCCTACAGCATATATCAAGGAAAATAACTTTGTACACTTGATCTTGATGCGATCGGGGTTTATTATATGAAACATGGGTGCTTTTAGAAATTGATGTTGCATTACATGACCAAATACTATGTATCTAGGTCCTCATTGGTACAATATCGCGAAAGAGTCGATCCACTGCATGAGAGGAGAGAAACGGTCAGCGTCGCAAGCCCCCACAGGAATTCCAAAACCCAACCTACCTTTCCGATAGTACCAGATATGCCGACTATTCTGTAGCCTCTTGGCGGGATCAATGTGTATCTATGAGTTGTTAATGATAGAGGCCCTGGACATTCGGGAATATTTTCTGTGGAGCAAACATACTGGGAACCGCCCTTTACATTACCAAAAAATGATGAACGCCGCCCGAGTGTTGTGAGTATATCACATCCATCTATCCAAAACCCGCTTCGGACAGAGAAACCAAGCAATGATTCCCCTCTGCGAGTATCGAGAGAAAATTCGGAGTGTGAACCTTTCTGCAGTCCAAACACCGCAGAAGTGCTGTCATCAAACATAAATTCGATTCCATTTAAGCTGGACCCAAGATAAAATTAATCACAGTAGTGCTATACGTCGTCGGGAGTCGAGATAGGACTTACGCGAATTCGAAGTAGATATTTATGGCGTTAAGGACTTTGTTGGTTCCAACAGGCAGCACCACTTGGGTGTGCAAGCCTCCTCCTAACCCTAGTTTGAAGCTTTGATACGCCCTTCCGACGCCAGGGAGCTTGATCGCGGAATTTGTAAGACCCAGGAAGTCATCGACATCCGCCTTCCCATTGCCAATTGTGAATACACTCAGCTTAATCTTTCGTGTTTTGTCGATGTTGGTGATTCTTTGCAGGATATCGGTTTCGGAAACGATGAGACTGCGTTCTCTCTTGGGAAATATCTCGCTGTTTTTGATTTTTAGTTTGAAGCGCTCCGAAATATATGAGATTGAACATACAAATAGCTCTGCAGGATATCGTTGATGTAAATTTCAACCCAGGCAACGCCTGTCAACGACACTACTACGACAGCACCATCCACACCAAAAACTTGAGGGTTGTCTGCTTCAAAAATAAATGGCGGATCGGAAGCGGACTTAAAGCATGGATGGAATCTAAATCGGAGTATATCTAATCGATGCCAATGACACTCATCTTTTGGCATGCACAAACTTTTATGATTATACTGTTAGGATGATTGTTTGGGACTTGGATGATGGTTCCCTTAAACGAACCGTAAACCAGGGCACTTTGTTCTTGTTGCGTAAGACTCCTAAAAACATATTAAAAAGGTCACTTTGTCTGAAAGAGGCGGTAATCGTACCCTTGTTACAAAGGACCGATTTATTCGGACATAATCGCGAACCTGCGAAAGAATCAGCCATCGAAATCACGAACGGGATAGTGGAAATGTCACCATTATTCCAGACGGCTGGTGCGGACAACCAAATGCGTGTCCAATTTCATGTAGGAATGCTCCTATACCAATGCAGCATGCCTCCCTTCTTTCTCGTCAAAACTATATCTCCACACAGGGTATTGCTTATTAAAGCACTTACCAATAAGAACCAGATTCTCCAGCATCGTTTGCAACGATTTTAGTGTCAGTCCTCGTACAATCGGTGAACTTGAACAGAAGTTAGAACTTGATGATGAAAATACCCTTAACAAGACAAACTTACGGCGGAGACAACATCTTCGATGAAAGAGGGCCAGGCGTGAAGTGAATGGCTCCCGAAGATGCCCATCTGGATGAAACCGCTCCCACCACCAAGAGCTGCATGCCCGGTTATGGTTTGAGAGGTAACATCCCACTTTGAATCCAATATGAGAACCGCAACATACTTCCTATCATAGGCAGATCTAGGGGCAAAATATTTTTCTACAGCCTCATAGGCAATATCCCAAATACCGCTCCGCTGTTTGGCTTGAGTGTTTTGTTGCGCAATATCGAGATCTCTAATTTCGGCAACGGTTTTTTCAGAACGCACTATGTGGACCTTTGGTAAAGCCCTCGGCATTTTGTCGCGGTGGGATATTGATTCAGTGGCCCAAATTTCTTCAAACTTAAACGTCCGACGACCAAATTTATTCCTCGCCATCTCTTCAGCGGTATATGCTTGCCAAAGGAGTGCTGCCATCCTGAATTTCTTGACAGCAGCATCTAAACCATTGCCCTGTGACTTAATCTTATCCGGAGGACAATCAAATTTTTCTGTCGAGTCCTTCCCAAGGAGAATCACTAGATGGAGAGGCGGGGCCGCCAATGGCATCATGTGAATAGTTATTTGTGAATTTGCAGTAGTAACCGTTCGAGAGGATACATATTCGAATCTTAGTTTATTTGGTCCAGGTTCTAGGTAAATCAGTGCCCGAAAATATCCGTCGGAGACTGGCCAGGAAGTGGAAGGGAAATTGTCGTGATGATGATGTACTAAGATTGTTCCATCTTGAGGCTGGTCAATTTGCCCACATTGGCCAAATACGAGCAGCAGTGGAGAAAATGTCCATGACCCGTCGCTGATAGAGAGGATTCGGGGTGCAAGAGGCGATACGGTTTGAGATGTTTGCGAAGCCGTGGTTTGCGAGGCTGCCTGGTCCACAAGAGTGAGTTAGTGATTTCGAAGACAGATCACAAAGGCACGCAAGAAGCACACGTAAGACGAACAGGTATTTTGCGCCTCAAGGATGGGCGCTCAAGTTCTTCGCTGCCGCTGTCCTCTGGAAGACCAGAGTGCGGTTTCAGAAGCACACTAGGTAGGAATTGTTGCGATGACACAGAGGCCCGCCCAGAGTCGTTCAGGTTTGTGCTAGCGGAGACGAGCGATGGTGAGGAGTGTCCTGGTGTTATGGTTAGCTCATTTCCCGTTTCTTCCGATGTCTGGTATTCGGAAGGCCCAGAGAAATGGCAATTCGATTGCGTCGAAAGCAACTCCGGTGTAACAATCAGACTCTGACGAGATCGTCGTCGAAAGCTTGACAGCTTGAGCTTGCTTAGCATTGCGTTGTAAAGGCTGTAAAAAATAGCGATCGAGAACCGCAATGACGAAGACCTAGTCGGTGAGGATTTGCAGGTTTTTGCAAGAAACTTTTCCTATGAAATCATACAAGGATTATAACACCGACAGGAAATTCTATCAGTCCAATGGGATAGGCAACGGTTATGGATGAATACACTTGCAGTTTGGATACCGAGTATTTTAACGTGCCATTTGGTGATGGCGAGGGTGGCGACAGTTGTTAGCTGTGAAGAGAAAGATATTAACCCTGGCGCTCCTGCGGTGCCCGAAGTTTTGAAGGCCTTGAGGTTGATGAGATTATTTCGGCGTGGCTTTCTCTGCTACGAACATCGGGACCGGGTTTGCGAGTCTAATTGTGTCTTCTTGGGAGCACCAGATGCGCACATTCCAAACACGGGAGAGGTTCTCGTTTGCAGAAGAAAAACCGATCTCGTTTTCGCGGGAGGCAATATGCATATCGCGCAGCGTACGCTGAGGGAAAGGATGGCTGGCATTTCGGTTTTCCGTCGCGCGCTCTCATTCATTGATATGACGTAGTTTCGCAGATAAGTGGGATAGCGTGATCCAATAGCTGTGCCCCTTTTATCTCTCCATCCTTGTCAACCTTTTCACTTTCTTTTTTTTCTTTTTTTTTCTTTTCCTTTTCTTTTTGTTTCAGCCGCTCAAGCTCGCAAGGTAGCGTCGCATCATTAAACAATGTTGACAATGATTAGGTACATACTACTTAAGTACTTCATACTTCATACTTCATACTCAGGACATCCAAACGTCAACTGGATGTGACAAACATCTCCCAAAAAATTCTTTTTATTGGAAATTTATCAGCTAAGAGAGTTAGGTTAAATTATAAACAACAATTAAAATATTTCGTCCTTTTCAGGATTCCGCCCGCCAAATCCCGTGAACTCGCACATGCTACCAAGAGCATTCGCATCAATACTCTGGTTCATCAACGCCCCAAATAGAATTTCCTTTTTCGAGACCATACCCGCTAAAAACATACTCTGGAGGCTATCCGCTTCCGTATCCATCAAATTTAATGTCTCAATGGAACCCAACAAACCATCATAGTTGTATTCCTCATTGGAAGTCATCGATAGATTCCGGAGGACGGTAGCGCCGCGTTGTATTATGCGAGAAAATGGTAAACCTTCGTCTTGATATGGTCCTCCGCGATTGCCTATCGGCCTGATAATTTGTTGTTGGGTACTCAGGAAATACACTAGGCGAACAAGACTATGGGCAAACCCATCTTCTGAGGATAGCCAGGATAATGCCAGGCGGGAGTCTTCCAGAGCGGCAATCCCTGAGAGGATCTCCGCTGCCAGCATACCTTGTTCCAAATAAGGCTTCCGAGCCTCAACTGCCTGAGATAGCATCATGCGCACGTTATCGGCGACAGGAATCGGAGATATTGCCAAGGCAAAGGAGCGAGTTAACAAGTCCCAAGATCGGCTTGTGTTGGAGTCAGAGGAGTATAAGTCTTTAAAGAACCCACGGTTGGGTTCGTCTCTGACTAGAAGCTTTGCCAAGCTATCTACCGCAGGCGGGAGATATCGGTGAATCGAGGGGTGATAAGGTGCGAACATTGGCAGACGCCGCCCGGTATAATATGGTCCAGGTTGAGGTGCAAATGCCAGTATGAATCTCAAAAGGCAGAGTGCTTCTTGTTTCCCAGGTAATATAATGGACTGTGAAAGGTTGGAGAGAAAGATGATCATGTCCTTCATAAAATCGAGTGCGTTGTTGTTTGAGCGAAGAAGCACTTTTGTTTTGCATATAATGTCGATGACACTCGCGACAAATTTAATAACGCTGCTCTCAGCTAGGGGATCATGATTAGACTCAAAAAAAGAGAGGTTTCGAAATATTGTCGTTATAGCGATGAGTCGATCTGCAGCCCTATCCAATTCGTAGAAGGAGCTACCAACCCTTGGCACGGCGAGCAAAGTATTAGCTTCCTGTCGGCAGCCTCTGAGAACTTCTTCATAGGGAGGGAAGATGTGGTCGGCAGCTAGCTCAGTGACATTGTTCTTCAGCAGCATAACCTCGGATTCCGCCACGTCAACCAAAGTCTCAACCAAGTCCTCACAACTTTTCAAAGACAGAGACCATTGCGACTCAACTGACACAGTTACGAGTGTATCGAGAGCTAATCTTACTTCCGCTTGAAGGCCAGACTTCAGACTCATCGTAAGAGCATGGACATCTATTATACCTAATTCGTTAAATGTAGGGACGGTAGGGCGGAGGTGCACTATTTCAGTGCCAATACCGCTGAGAACTGCAACATCAACGCCACCGTGTGTATCTAACCCTCGCACTTTAGGCTTAAAATGTAAATCGTGTCTTTCCCGTATTTGATTAGCACCAGGTTGCGAAATGTCGGATTGTTGTGGGAGCCCAGAAGCTGCTGGTTGTATAGGAACAACGCTCTTAGTGGCAATCTGGGTTGCGTTAAAGGGTACAGCGCCCGGGGGGACATTCGTAGGAAAGGACGAGTGTGTTGATACGTTTGATACCGACTTATTGATAGCTATATTTGGAGGAAATGAAGAATTTTGGACCGGGAACCCATTCGAAGAGGGTCCCGTGTAGTGGGTAGAGCTCGCATCTTGAGGGGTTTGCTTTGGAGGGCTCTGAGAGGCCATGTGCAATTGTTTGCCTATGTTTTGGTGTGATAACAGTCCGGTATTAGGGCCCGGAATTGAAGCCGAGTGCTGGGTCTGAGTACTCTTCCTGTACGCATCCTCGAATGGTGCTAAATTCGCCTGGTAGATCTGGGCCAGTTGATCAATAATTCCCGGATGGGAATCAGGATTCAGTTGTAAGCTCTGTGCCACATTTATCCACTGGCCACTTGCAGCGACAGTTCTATGGCCGCCAAACCTCTGGACTTGCAAATAAAAAGGAAATAAATGTATCTGTCGTTCCCCAACCACTGGCGTGAGAGTTGTGAGAGGTGTGCCTCGCTTTTGCATGAAATCTTGTAATGATCGGGCAAACTGATCAGGATTGGGGGCACCCCGGCCTGTTATCTTCGCGTTGGGGTTTGGGTGAGATCCAGGTAATGTAGACACCGGTAGATTTCTTCCATGGTGAGGCATCATGGGGTTTTGACCACTCGGGATCTGACTTGACTGTTGCATCAGTTTGTGTTGCTGCTGCTGCTGCTGCTGCTGCTGTCTTTGCATCTGGTTGTACATTACTTGAGCCTGAGGTGTTGCCTGAAAGTTTTGAGGTACATTCAGTGCCGCTCCTGGGCCGTTAGGAGGTGAGAATGCGCGCTGGGGTTGCATTGCAAATCCTTGGCTAAAGCCAGGACTATGTTGTGGCTGCGGTGGAAAACCATGAGGTGTGGCACTGCGGGCAACATTGTGTTCGGAGGTTGGGGATCCTTGTTGCATAAATATATGCTGCTGGTTAGCTGGTGAGAAAGGACTCGGAGATTGCGTCGCCATCCGCTTTGGCGGAGGGGGTTGGCCGGCACTAGCAGTACCGCCAACGTTTGAGGCCTTGTAGACCTGGGTTTGCATGATAGGTGATGGCGTACCGTTGTTTGGAGCACCCTGGGCTAATTGAGGAATGAACGAAGGCGTTGCGCTGAGAGGTCTTTGTGGAACATTATGGTTTCCAGCGGCATACAAGTGGTACATTTGACCACTTGAGGTTTGGCTGATGCTGCTTTGGGGTGTTTGCGAGCGAGAGTTTGGAAGGACGCCGGCAGTTTGACGCGGTGATATGTTGACCGAATCTTCGCGCGGTCGAGCTCGCTTGAGGGGTACTACAGGATTAACATGATAAGACGGTGTCTGAAAGCCCGGCGACGGAAGTCGGCCATTCCCGTTATGCATGAGGGACGCGTGAGAGGGTTGCTGAGAAGCAGGAGAATGCTGAATGTGCGGCTGTGATTGCTGTTGGGTTTGTTGAAACTGCATAGGATCAACTGAAGATGGCACCATCATGTTGTTCGAGGAATCCATATTGTCTATTGCTAGCGATTTTGAGGAACAGAGGGACGACGCGTCGGCAACCCTCCTCCTTCCAATAGTGCTGTCCCTGTTTCCTGGGTATTCTCGTAATTATATACTAGCGAAAGCAAGCGTGGACAATCTCGTGCTTATCTACCTAGCTCCTTCTTGTTCCTAGGAGTTTCGGCATGCGTTGATAATCAAGAGGCAAAAGAGGGTTGGTGGTTGAAACAGAGGAAACGGAGAGGAAGGAAGAGAACAGAAGCGATGGGAAGATTCTGTTTCGGTAGTCTGGGGGATTCAGGCGGCTTGACTATTAGCGCTCGAATAACAACAACACTAACTTAGCTTATCCATTCAACACTGGTATATTTTGTGCTGTTGTCAGTAAATTACAACTCAACATCACCTAAAACCTATCGGTTACAGGACTGACCTATCGGAACAATTGAGCGCTTGCTCACTTGCTCGACCATCACAATAGTATACACTCTACAGAGATACGGGCTCATAGACCATTACAAACCTCCCGGACACCCCCGAGAACCCCATACCTATCTACTTCAAGTCAACAGGAGGGCAATCTAGATCCGGTATTCCCCACTTCGACGCCAGACTCCAGCCACCATGTCCCAAGACTTACCCCCAGCAGGAGGGTATGGTCCCGTCCAATATAGAGTACATATTCCTCGCCTATCCACTCTAGCGACGTCAATTACCAATGTCCCACAGCGGCTGACTCCTTCTCACTAGAGAAATCTTCCGCCTCGCGGATTCCGACCTTCTTTTTACATATTCGCCACTGTGGCTGTCTGCACATGGGGTTTTTATAGAATAATCGACGCCTCTCATGAGAAAAAGCATGCAGCCCCACGCATTTTCTTTTGCCTCGCTCTCTTCCTCCTGCTTATGATTACACTCAGATGCACTCTGTTCCGTTTACACTACTAACAGCTTAAAACTTGATATCCGTAGGGAGCTCGCCCGTGAAAAGCGATGGGCTCGTATTCATCTAGCGCCTGTATTGCAAGCAGAAGAGGATAGAGATATGGTCCGGCGGGTATGGGCAGGAGAGCGACGAGAAGAGATGTTGATGAAAGACGTAAAGGACTGGAAGTTCGGAAGTGTTTACCATACCGACAGGTATATCAGCCTTTTCTCCCCCTTTTTTCTCCCCCCTCTTCATGTCAAATATGAAATTCTGATTCAATCACCCGAATTGCAGATTTGTGCGCCCAACTTTCGTACCCACACCCTCCCAACTTACCCCCGGCCTACCCCCACAGGTTATTCAAAAAATCGAGGATCAATAACCGCGAGTGGGGCATGTCTGATAAAAGACCTACCTATGAGAATTGCTTCAGAAATTCTGTAATGCTCAAGTTTCGGAATGCCAGTCAGCTGATACATATCGAATGTTGTATATATAATCCTCTCCTCCAGAGATAGATTCCGTAAAACTCAGCCGGTTCGACGACTTTTGAGCTGGTTTGGTTTCTATCTATGGGTTGTTGTTGACAAAAATTGCATCTTATTTATGTTTGAAAGATTGAGAACATCAACAGCAATAGAAAGGCAAACGAGATTTTGATATTAAGTATCAACCAAACTGATAAAACAAGTGAAAACGAGGGGGGAGAAGGGAGAGCTCCATATAAGTGGGTCCTATATCCTTCTTCTCACATGACTTCGCAACCCGCATTCTTGAACATGTCAAAGTATGTATCATCCTCAAAACTTTGGGAAAATCGCTTTACCCCTGCAATTTTTAGAGTTTGACTCCCAGCTCCATGCCACCATTTTAGGGTTTGGGTATCATTTTCGTATATCCATCTACCATCTGATATTTCTACATCAAGCTTATCTCGGGGGAAATGGTACAGCGGAATGAAGATCTCGGTGGGCGATATTTCCGTTGTTAACGTGGCATCAAGTGCAAGCGAGAAAACCGATTGTGCAAGATTGAAACTATAGGTCGTTATTTTCCCAGCTACTTTAACCGGTACGGGCCGAATAAAAGCATCAGCCGCCCTCGTTCCCGTTGACGAGCCGATTGATGTTGCTCCGCGATCTAGGGACATTTGTTCAGTTGATAACATCCTTTTCACAGAGTTAGAATCCACGGTGTTGAGTGTGTTCCTAGGACTATCTTTATATGGTTCTAGAGCTGGTGATTCTGCATCATCTCTCTCGGGTGCCGTGTCATCCCGACCATATATGCTTAAATCCTCCCCATTCCACTGGTCGCCCCACTCGTGATTGTTCTATGGAAATTATTGGATGAGGATGTGAATATATGAAACGGGAACCAAAGACCCACTCACCAGAGCGCAGTAATTCCACCATGTATACGAAACCAATGACCCTTCCAGTGCAAAATGGTTTGCATCTGATGCTCGAGTTTGCGAAGTATAGTCTCCAGTTTTGTATGCGTACTTGTCGTCCATATCGTATGGTATTCCGATTTCCGAAAATAGACAAGGAGTTAAGCCAATATTCTCAAGGCCCTCTTGCTTCATGGCGGTCAGTTGTTCTCTCATCGAGTTCCTAATAGCTGTCTCTCCAAGCTTCACCGCAAAGGCTGGTGAAAGATATCTTCCTCGTAAGACACCGAGAACGTCTACGTTGAAGAATCTATTCCTATTCGGATAATAAACTTTCAGGATACGCTCCCTACACGGGAAGGACTTTTCGTACCATTTTTTAGACATCAATGTGAGGCCATCATAGTAATGAGGTGCGTATACTATCCTCCCTAATGTCCTTGTCTCTTCGTCCAGAACCGGTGGTATAACCCAAACCGGATGCTGAAGCAACAGGAGAGAATTTTGATGGATGTTTCGAATAGCCTGGGCCCACTTTTTCCAATGATGCATAAAATATGTATTGCAGAAGACGTCGGCGTTGATTGTCTCTCCAGCAGGAGTTTTGCTGAAATAGTCGGATCGCAAAAGATTACCTGTTGCAGTATCCCAAACTCCGTGTTGCGCCCATATACATTCACCTAGTCTCCATTCAGAGTCTCTTTTCCAGCCATATTTAGCGTCATCATGATCGCTGCCCAGCCACACCTGTACTCCATTTGGATCCACTAGAGTTTTCCCGGTGCGGTATGAACCCATTGACCCAAGTTCCCAAGTTTCAATTTCACAAGGCCGACCACTAGCTGTCAATATTCCTTGCCACGCCGTTGGAGACGTTCCTTTTTGAAGTTGCTGGTCAGCTGGGATTTTGGTCAATTCTTGATATCCGACAAGCCCATGGTTGGGCTCGTTGAAGGATTCCCACCCGACCACTACGCAATCTTCTAGATCTTCTGATTCCACGATTCGTTTTGCGAGATGAGCCGTGGCATTTATATAATGAGATTGCAAATAATCTTGGATGTTCTGCCCGTCGATGATGGCTTTAGGCGCAAAATCTCGACCAGCGAAGAATAGAGTAAACATGACTTGGCAAACCATTCGTGTATAGTTTGTGGCCCAGATCATTTTGGGGAACTCTGTAGGATTCGGGTAGGTATTGTGCACGAGGGCAGCTTCTGTGACATCGAACACTTCCGGGTTAAGTCCGGCTGCATATAGCGTCCACATAGGCGCACCCGACCCCCCAGAAAAACGAGACCACTATATATCTTGTGAATAACAAGCCATATTTAATATCACGGCGCTCTCCACATACCACGTCTTGATGCGGATCCATGAACACGTAAAAGCCGTATTGCTTAGCCTTCCTCAGAACCTTGATTGTGAAGGCTATGTAAAGCTCATCATAAATGCCCCTGTAAGAGAATTGGTTGTTAGAATATCCATTTAATATATTTATTGTCTCATATTTGAGGTCCGTTGAACATACGGTCCTTTGGCTTCTAATGCTTCCCATGTATACAAATACCGCAGGGTATTATAACCCCAATTTCTAAGTCGTCGGAAATGGGTATCCGCATCCTCTAGAGGAAATGGTCGCCCAACAAAGGAAACATTGTCACCGTCAAAAAATCCGCCCGATACGTGAGAAGGTGTCGCCGGATTTGCGGGAAATTTTGTATCGGAAGCGAGGTTGATGCCTCGAAGTAATACCTCGCGCCCATACTTGTCATGAAACCTTGTACCATCAATCGTTAAACCTACTGGCATTTTTTCAGTGACGACAGCTATAGTGCTAGTGTTTAATCTCTTTCCTAAGGATGAGTTCGAAGGGGTTATCATCAAAAAGAGTTATGTATTATGAGATCAAGGGTGAACTCTTGGGAACTTACCTCTTGGTTACTCAAGGAGCTATACAAGACTCTAAGAAGACATATCAGGTTGGGGGTCTTATACGTATGTGAGGTCAGGAGCCCAAGTTTCCGGCTGCACGAGAGTTGAATCGGAGCTGTGGGCAGCGCTGTTCCGAAAATAGTATGTTTTTCAAAGTACTTGAGTTACTTAGTTCTGCAAATAAGTTTAGTTTAGGCGCGTTTAAAAAGCGCCCAGATTGAAAGATACGTACTTAAGTACTTAAGTACTTATATATACGATGAAGCAGGCACGTGGTACTGTACCTAAGCAAAAAGGCTCTTGTCCAGATTGAAACTGTTGTCAACCACTTTTTGGGGGGTCGGACGTAAATATTCAAGAGGGAAAAACAAAAAGGGTAAGGTAAAGTTTCATTTGTGACAATTTTTAAAATTTCTGCTTTCATTCAAGGTTAAAGCAAGAGCACGAATGATGTTGAATTTGTAAATACAGGACCGATGTATTACTAGATCTAATGGTATTCGCGCTCCTTTATAGTAATATTTTCAGCAGCTAGGCAATTTACCTTGCTTTGAAACTCCTAGCCCCGTATTTTCTATAATTCTCTTCCTCCCTCTTTATCAACGGGAGAAATCCATCTATAGGTCATGCTTTGATCTATTCGGTCAGGTAGTTATTTAAGTACATACCCAGGGACATACTGCTTCTACCGATAGAATTCAAACCTATAAAAAGAGTCAGCTTTCTGCATCTATAACCCGAGTTTTGAGATCTTACTTGTCAGCTTCGGTGCCACCTTTCACTTGGCTTGAATAAGCATCTTCGAGATCAGCTTGTATAATGTTGTATCTGTTTTTACGGACTGCGCGTCTGTATATCTATTAGTTGCCCGAAACGTATGTGCGATTTTTGGAGAGGCACTCACAATCCAGCTTCTTGCATAATAGCCGCAATCACAGCGCCTGAAAGTGGATCGTTTCGGACGATCAAGGAGTCCAGATCACACTCTGGAGACAAAGACATCTTGGCAGCAATAGTGGTGAAAATAAGTCGTCTCTCTCGCCTGTCCTTCAAGTTGGGAAACTCGATCTTCCTGTCAAGCCGGCCTGGACGAAGTAACGCAGGGTCCAGCGTATCAGCGCGGTTGGTTGCCATGATCACCTTGACATTTGCCGTCTGGTCAAATCCATCCATCTGATTAAGAAGTTCCAGTAATATCCGCTGGACTTCTCTGTCTGCTCCAGTTTGTGCATCAAATCGCTTTGTCGCTATAGCGTCAATTTCATCAATAAAAATGATTGATGGCGAATTTTCCCTAGCCATTCTAAACACGTCTCTAACCATGCGCGGGCCTTCTCCGAGATACTTCTGAACGAATTCTGATCCCACGACACGAATAAAACTTGCCGTGGTACTATTGGCGACAGCTTTTACCTAGGCACCAAATCAGACAACTCGTCAATAGTGTTGTTTTGATATCCCAACACTTACAAGCATCGTTTTCCCTGTCCCGGGAGGGCCATAAAGGAGAACTCCGCGGGGGGGGTCGATTCCAATTTGTTTGTAGAGATCAAAGTGAGTGAGTGGAAGTTCCACTGCTTCTCTGATCTCTTGCTTTTGCATATCAAGTCCGCCGACATCTGCATAGGTTACGTCTGGTTTTTCATCTTGGCCGAGCATGGCTATCGAAGAGTCTGCTTCCGGAGGTAGAATATCGACAAGGGCATTTGAGTGGCGGTGTAGGGCAACCGACGATGAGGGTTTCAAAAGTTCGCGATCTAGGGTTGACAATATTCGAACGACGTAATTGGAGCCTGTAGAACTTTGCACAATTCCAGTGCTTTGGAACGGTAAGCGACATAGCAATATAACGAAAGGTTGCAAGCTTATGTACTTTTGATCTATAGCTTCCATAAACTGCCCAATAACTAAAGGGACAGACTGGATGCGTTTTATCTCTTCTTGGGCTCGAACGAGCTCGCGTTTCAAGCTCCTATCCTGATGTTACCATTTCTAGCTTGCCACAACTTTGAAGCTATATTTAGCAAACCTCTGTTCGTCCTTTATGTATTCTTCTTGTAATTGAATGTATCTATAATGAAGCCTAATTAGCCCTAGTGATTTCAAACAATAACGAACCGGAGTTAAGAGGATGATCACGCACTCTAGATGTCTCTGCAGTTTCTTCAAAGTCGCATATTCGTTATCTTCGGCAAGCGTGTCAAAAACCGAGGAATCACTAAAAGATGAAGGCGGGTGCTTTTGTTTTCGACTCCCGGTGATATGAAAGACGTTCGATGACGTTTCGATAGCTGCACTGGCCATGGCTAGACGTTGGAAGAATTGGTGATTCGATTTGAAGAAAGAATCGTATAGCTAAGGGTTGATGGAATATCAAACAAATGCTTGTGTGGTTGTTGACATACAAGAGCAGGGAGAAATTAGTCAAGCAAAGTAAACTTATATGTGAGGACAACAGAACCAAAAGTTTATTATAAGAAACTAACTATTTTGAACAACACAAGCTGTTAAGCTAATAGTTTTTCTTTCTTTTTTCTTCCTATTTTTTTAAGATTATAATACTAGACGCCTGCTAGCGCAATACTTAAATCCAATTAAATATTTTATTATACTAAATATTTATAAAAAATTTTAATTCTAATAATTTTAATTCTACTAACTTA
>LDDX01000228.1:0-116696 GCA_012184315.1 Arthrobotrys entomopaga
CACGAATCGATAAGATATCGAAAAATTAAATTAAATACGTAACTAACCCACGAGGTAAAAAAAATTTAAAATATAAAGAAAATATTATTATTATTATTATTATTATTATTATAAAATCCACCTACACCTCTTCAATATCGCCCTCTCCACGGTCCGACGCCGGCTGGCTGGCCGGTCTACTATATATATACAGCCACTCCACACCTTCCAACCCTCCAAACGGTACCCTCCGTCGCAACCCGGCATCTAACCTCCAAATATTTAAATATCCCGCGGATCGCAAAAACCTGCAGCTGCTGCAGCTGCTGCAGATCAGGGAAGATAAAAAAGCTTAGCATGCATGCATACCACCCAACCTCTCTTGAGATTTTCCCTGCTATCTCGCCGGCTGCTCTGGAGCTAGTTTTTTTCTTTCTCTTATTTTCAGCTCCAAAAAACTAGCCTGGGGCCAAAAAAAAAAAAAAACGCTAGACTAGCGTTGATAAGAAGCTCGAGCACCTGCGTCAAAACTAGTGTAGTCTCGGGGTTGTCAAAACTAAAAAAAAAAAAAAGCGAGAAACAAATGACGAGTCCACCATGCACACTATTATTCCCACTGATTGGATGTTTTCTCACTCAACAAAAGACAGCAAGAAATTTGAGCATTACTTGATTTAAGAATTGCGTGTATTCGTTATAAAAAAAAAGAAAAAAGAAGAAAAAAGAAAAAAAAAACGGTGGTAAGGCTCAGGTTTGGTACAATAATCATGAACAGTGAGGTATCATATATGAAGGGAGAAAAAAAAAGGTCTGAAAAAAGAATACTGCTATAGCTAGCCATACAAAGCATCCATCCACCACTACCACCATCTTACACGCATCTCCCCCATCCATTCATCCGTCTCTCGTCTTCTCGCGTGACTCCACACAGCCGTCACACCATCATATCATATCAACTTGCGTTAAAACATTAAAAAAAAGAAATTGAGAAACAAAGGGCGTGTAAAATACCCCTTCTCAATGCGTTGGTAAAAAAAAGAGTATAGTAATAAAGAGGGGGGGGCTAATGAGAAGAGAATAAACCACAAAAAAATTAAACAATCTGAATGAGAAAGAAAAAAAAAAGGTTCACTACAGAACCAATCCGAATCCAGCGAGTCCCAAAGCTGCGACGAGGGCGCACATGCGCATCAAACCTGCCTGACCGTATTCGAGGGAAGAAGCGGCATTCGGGCTGGTAGAAGCAGAGGCAGCGTCGGTGGTTTGAGCTGGGCCGGAAGCCGTGTTTGAAGAACCGCCGTTGGTGGATGTGGGTGCCATTGAGGTCTTGACGGTGGTGGAAGCGACAAAGTCTGCGGGATCCTTGCTACCGCATGTGTTTGTGTTTCTGCAGATGGTTTGCAGTCCCGGTTCCGTCGCGTTTCCTGGTTTGTAAAAACATGTCAACAAAAAAAACATGAATTTTATTTTATTCGCAAAAAAAGAAAGAAGAAGGAAGAAAAGGCTTACCGGCGACACATTCGGCAATGTACTGCTGACAGATGAAGAAAGGGAGGGTGTTTATGTAGCTGACGAGATCTGGTTTGGAGCCGTCGGCGCAGATGCAAGAGTAGGTGAGATCGGCGGCGCTGCAGTTGTTGGAAGACCAATTCTTGCTGCAGAGGGTGGTGCAAGTGTCCATTTCCGAGCGACACCAGCCGTTACGGGTGTTCAAGTCGATGCTGGTTGGAATGACGGTCTGGTTGCCGACGCCGACCTGAGCGGCGGTGAGGGCGGCCAAAGAGGCGAAGGTGACGATGATTTGGGTGACAGCAACCATTGTTGTGTTTTTTTTGGAGGTTTCACTTAATCGATAAGGATACGCCTTTTTTGTCAGGATGGGGAGAAGGAGGAGAAATGATGAGCGCAAAAGAAAAAGTAACTGGGATGAGGAAGAGACAAAGAAGAAAGAAGAAGAGAGGGAGATTATTAGAGGAGAGGAGAGAGGAGGGATCTTGTAGCAGATTAAATTGGGACGCGAGAAACAGGAATGGCTGTGAGAGGGAAAGAGAAAGAAAAAAAAAAAGAAGAAGAAGATGGGACGGGGTGTGAAATTGGATTAATTGCGACGTAATAACTTGGCTCGCATCCGGCAAAACTCACCCGACGAAAGCCCTGCCCCCAGTTGCACACAGCAGCATCACACACATGGACATATGTTAGCGTTCACTGTATTCAATCACAAACTCCCCCCCCCAGCCAGCCGAAGCGTGAACTATGTGCGGATTGGGCGTTGTGGGACGCTGGGCGCGGGCGTGGCAGATAAATCGCATGATTCGAAGGGGGCCATAAATATGGCTGGGTTTCACAACGGTCGTTGATAAATAAGTGCCATCTGATCGTATAATTATTATTATTATTATTGATTTACTTATTTATTGCTTGGTCTTTTACCCAGTTGATATGCCCATGTAGAAAACTATTTCCCATCGACATTGGTTTCATCGCTATTGTTGTTTACATGTCTTTTTACTTTATATATCTCCCTCGATATCAATCGACATGTCTCTCCGACTATCCTGAGGGTAGGTACTTAAGTACTTATGGTAGTCCTGTGAGAGGAAGATCAGGATGCAAAAGATGGATCGGATAAACAAAGTGCCGAAAGGAGAACGACCTGCAGCAGATCGATCAACGCACACAGTTCACGTTCGACGGAACCTTCGCATTGGTGTTCGAACATCGCCGCACGCTGCCCTCTCCGTTTGTACTCTTCGCCGCCACTTCAATTAACTACTTAAGTAATAATACTGGCAGCGAGCGATCGATCAATAGATCGAGCGAATGGCACTAATTAAATAGCAATCAGGGTCCATGTAATAATAATAATACGGGGTAGGACGACGGATTCGGGGGAATGGCGGGAATGGTCAGTTGGGACGAACGCGTTTCGCAATCTCTCGCCTCGCACCAGCCTGCTGCAGCCAATGGCATCCCCTAGTCTCGTTTAAGCAACCAGCACCAGCCTCAAGCTACTAGAAACCTCCTGTGGCGAGTGAACTATAATAACAATAATTAAGCACTTAATTACTTAGCTAAGCATGATAACTATGGCGGTGCAGATGCAAATGCAAATGCATGATGAGCGAGCGCCAGGGATAGCTCCAACTCGGATTCCTTTGCTCGTGTTTGGCACTTTTATGCGACACCATCCACGACATCGTCAACGTCCTTACTCCCTCGCCTTTTCCAACCTCCTCCTCCTCCCTCTCCTACTCCTCTTACTCCTCCTACTCAGGACTGGTCTCCTGCTTTCCCCTCCTTTTCCTTCTTCCTTCTTCTTCCCCTCTCTCGTGTGTGTGTGTGACAGAATGTCTGCTTCGTGAGACTTTCATCCACCGCTCATCCAATTACGTCGCGTGATCTACCGGCGACCCAAGCTTCCTACTACCAAAACTCGACTGTTGAATTGACGTACCTTGCCGGACCCTTCTTCTTCTTCTTCTTCTTCTTCTTCTTTTCGTGGATACCCCGGCCACCATGGCCTCCTACTCCAACATCCCCCTCTCTGCCACCACCGCCGACAGTCGCGACTCTCTCGAACTCGCCTCCCTCGCCTCCTCCGATTCTCCTTCCCGTCGCTCTTCGTCCTCCTCCCGCTCACTATCCTCCCGCCGTCTCTCAGCAGAACTGGCAACTCACGATGACCCCTTAACACTTGACATTGACGACTCTGAAACTGTCGGCCGCAGCGGACCCCGCCCTCCGAGACAGCGTTCCTACTCTGTCGGTTCAACATTCGACTTTAACGCCCACCTATTCCCCCTCTCAGCATCAGCCAACGATCCCCTATACCTCTCCCTCGACCCTACCACCACCCGCGGCTCTTCCTTCCAAAACCTCGAGAAACAAAAGTCAATAACTTACTTTAACGGCCTCTCCCTCGTCGTCGGTCTCCAAATCGGTTCCGGCATCTTCTCCTCTCCAGCTCAAGTAAACTCCAACGCTGGCTCTCCAGGAGCGGCACTCCTGATATGGGTGTTATCAGGCATACTAGCATGGACGGGAGCGTCATCTTACATTGAACTCGGCGGGGCGATACCGCTAAGCGGCGGAGCGCAGGCTTATCTACAGCACATCTTTGGTGACCTACCGGCCTTTTTATTCGCATGGGTAGCAATCATGGTGATGCGACCGGGATCCGCGGCCATCATATCCATCATAGCAGGGGAGTACCTGAGTTCGGTGTTTTGGGGTTCCTTGGCGGAAGATTCCGAACCGCCGCCACAGATAGCGGTGAAGGCATTGGCGTTACTGTGTCTGTGGATGATTACTATTCTAAACTGTCTGAGTACGAAAGCGGGGACTAGGATGGGTGATGTGTTTTTAATGATCAAGCTTGTGAGTTTGATTGCGATTACGGTTATCGGGATCGTGGTTGCCGTTACTGGTTTTAGCGTCAAGGAAGGTGGACCGTCGAATGAGTGGAAGCAGGGGAATTGGTTTAAAGGGAGTAGTAAAGATTTGGGAGCCTACGCTGTAGCCTTGTACGCTGGGTTGTGGGCGTTTGACGGATGGGATAACGTATGCTCCTATTCTCTTTTTTACGTCCAAATTCATGGGAAATTATATGTGATGCTAATATAGCTTGTTCGAGGATATATAGGTCAATTACATCACGGGTGAGATGAAGAACCCATCTCGTGATTTACCGCGGGTGATACATTCCGCCATGCCGCTAGTGATAGTCTGCTACATTATGGCAAACATTTCCTACTTTTTCGTTCTCCCTTCCTCCATCATCGCATCCTCCACCACCGTCGCCGTCCGATTCGGTACCACTGTATTCGGCAACATTGGTGGGATCATGTTTGCACTAGCGGTATCCATCAGTTGCGTGGGAGCTTTAAACGCTACGACTTTTACGAGCGGGAGATTGGTATACGTCGCGGGAAAGCAGGGATACCTACCAAAGATATTTGGAAGGTTAGGGTTGTTGAAGTACTCTGGTGCGTCGGCGGCATCATCGGGGAGGGGTGAATTGACGGTGACGACGTTGAAGGTGCCGATATTCGGGACGGCGTACACGCGGACGCCGATCTTCGCCATGTTGTTGAACGCTGTGCTGTCGAGTTTTTTCACGATAGTGGGGAGTTTTGAGGCTTTGATTGCGTTTTACGGGGTTGCGGGGTATAGTTTTTATTTCTTGACGGTGCTCGGGTTGATTATTTTGAGGTATCGGGAGCCTGATCTGCCGCGGCCGTATAAATGCTGGATCGTGACGCCGATTGTGTTTTGCTGTGTGAGTTTGTTTTTGGTGAGTAGGGGGGTATTCGGGGCGCCGGTGCAGACTGGCGGGGTTGTGGTGTTTGTGATGGTTGGGGTTATGGTGTTTTGGATTAGGGTTGGGATGCCGAAGGGGGTGAAGAGGGTGATTGGGCGGATGAAGTTTTGGGGGAAGAGGGGGAGGGGGAGGATGGAGGGGGAAGGGTGGGCTGCTGTTGGTGAGGCTAGGCCTGTTGTTGCTGAGTAGCATACAAGACTACTACTGAGTAGCACGAGCGCGAATGCAATGACTGGTTTTGATTCTTGTTTTGTATGATTGAATCAGCGTCAGGTAACGAGACTATGATTGAATATGAGATTGACCGGTGGGAGTATTATATATATATATATATATATACTTACTTACTTGAGTAAGTATATATAGAGATGTATGGAGGAGATTATGTATGATGTGATGGTATTATATTATAATATAATGATTTCTTTTTTGGCATTTGGTTTCTTTTTCTTTTCTTTTTCTTCGGCATGGATTGGATTTATAGAGTATTGCAGGATTATATATATTGCATATATTGGGTGGGTAAGTGAATGATTCAATGTCCGTTAACTTTTTGTACGTATCGCGCTCGCATGATGATGATACTTTTCTTTTCTTTTCTTTTTCTTTTCTTCTTTTCTTGTCTTTTGGTGGTAGATGTGTGGATATACAGCATTTGATACCGGATATTTTGTAATATAATAACAGCGTTTATTTTTTCTAATATATATTACTTACTTTAGTACTTATATATATATGCATGTTATTCATTACTCTTTACTATTATATTCTCAGTTTATGATACCAAGACACACACACACACACACACATTTAAGCACTTATACCTTTTGTTATATTAATACGTTAATACACTGCAGTACTGAATGAAAGATATTTGTATGTCATTTAATTTGCCAGTGTGTTCGATATCGATCGGGGAGAGAGGGAGGGAGGAGAATTTTATAAACTTTACTAGAAGCTAGCTAGGAGGTGATGGTGGTAGGGGTTAGCGGTGGGGTATACGTTTAATTTACAATCAATTCCTGGGTTGAAGGTTAATATTAGTGTTGGAAGTAGATTTAATTACTACTAGTAGGTTAGGGCCGAGATCGCTCTCTGTCGTCCTGTAAGAGAATATGTTGATCGGGCTACTTACTTTGTTAGTCTTGGGGCAAGAAGCTCAGTGTAGATAAGCTAGCATGGTGTGGTATGGGATTGCTGTTGGTTTTTTACTTTATCCAGGTCTACTTTTAGGATGGGAAATGCGTTGGCTGGCATAGCGGATATATATCCCGCACTCTAATTCTGATTCATTCGAGGAACCCAATCATTATAGTGTACAAATCTTTTCAACTGATATAGAAACTACTCATACATATCTACTCAAGTAACTATCTATCTTTAGCCTCCATCTAGATCTTGGCCAGCCTATCTTCCAAGACATCCACACACACACAAAAAAAAAAAAAAAAAAAAAGAGTATTATATTATATTATATCATAATACTACTTACTCTCTAATCAAATCCACAGTCGCACAATGAAACGATCCCCCAAGACACTGCACATGCTTAAACGGCAACGGAATAGGTTCCATCCCCAACCCCTTCAAAAACTCCGCCATCTCCTTATCCTCCTCATTAATAAACACCCTCTTCTCATCCAACGACAGTACATTCATAACGATATACGGCGAAGTCATATACAACGGCGGGTATTCCCGTACTTGAGGCTTGAACGGCAACGTCACCAATTTCCACTCAGGATTGTCAAGCGGTGGATGTCGACGTAATTCCTCTTCGGTTACCACACGCGGGTCGTATATTGCTAGACCCTTTCGAAGGGGGATGAGACTCGCGTCGATATGCATCGCTCTTGGGGAGTCGACGTTGAGGATGCGGAGGGTGTAGGATTCCGGGAGGTTGGCGGCGACGTAGTCCAGTCCGGCTTGGTTTGTGACGTTTGATAGCTGTCCGAATACGGTTTTACCAAAGCGGACGAAATCTGCAACGTCGAATGCCGGGCGGGTGTTATTGATCGCCCAGGTTGGTTTATGTTCTCCGTTTTGGGGACCGTTGGGGTTGGTAGCGATGCTCTCGCCGTTGTAGATGTCACAACCGTCATATATAGTGTCTGGCTCGGGTGGAGCGGGAGCGCGGATGACTTTGAACCCTCGTTTGGCGAGGGTTGATAGTAGAGAACCGTATGCGAGCTTGACCTCGTCGCGACGGGATTTCCAAGCGTAGCAGGATTCGATAATGTGGTTTCCTACCACCATCAACCCGTCCCGTGCCATGGCACCCGTGTAACCGGATACATCACCCCAATTGACGAGCTCGGGACGGTGGACTTTGACGCCGTGGGATTCGAGGACTCGAGCAAAGTTGTCGAGTTCCGAGGTGGCTTTTGAGGTGATGGGTTGGGGGAAGGGGTTGGAAGGGCGGAATTCGTGGGTGTAACCCGGTGGGCAGACGGTTTTGATCATGTGGGAGGGTTCGGAGGGGAAGTGGGAGTGTTCTGCACGTCCGACGATGACTTCGTGGAGGGGACTCCATTCGTCCTCGCAGAACGGGGGGTGTTCGAGAGATCGAGTCTCAGTGATGGATCCCATTTTTAGAAGTTATATTATTGATACCGTCAATGTATGCAATTTGCATAAGATAGAGATGGAGAAGCTGGCAGAGACAACTATCTATTTAAGCTCATGAAACAAAAGCTCTCATGGACAAAAGCTGTAACAGTTCATATGTCGGAAACGGATTCCGAGTGTACTGGCGTGATATTCAAGCGCTTCACCAGCTTGGGCAACTGCAGGACAGCTCAACCCAGTTCCCCCAGACTATTCAACCCAGTCCCTCAGACCACTCAACCCAGGTCGTGCTGTGCTATGTCATCATAGGCTTATCCTGATGGAGAAAGTAGAGGTTGGAGTTCCTTGCAGGACACCTTGAACTTGGAATAATCTACCGGCCGGGGATTTTTATTTAGTCTCGGAGTTTATAATTGATAACAGTCGATAATTGCATTAAATTGTCGATTGTTATGCATGGAACACTCAACATGCAACAATGGAGTCAACGCTAGCCTCGGTAATGGAATTTGACGAACGAATGATCCTTTTGCATATCGTCGCCCTTGCCTTGAGGTCTCTGGGAGCTCTGTGCCTGCATGTCGACATGATGCATATTGTCGATGTGTCTGTAGTTCGTCGGTGAATCTAGTACTAACTACGTAAGTACTTAGTGTGTGAGTCTCTGATCTGGTTGTTGAAGGCGAACACGCTGGGCCATATAATCGACGCGCCTCTCGACCCAGACGAAAATGTTTTCCTTCTGACGACAAAATGTCTCTAATAAGCAAGTAGTTGACGTCGTCTAGCAGTAGCACCGGGGAAGAGACTTCCAAGCGAGGCGACGAGGGACCCACGAGGTCGAGTCGAGTCTAGTCTGGGGAGTCGAGTCGAGTCTGAATCGAGCTTAAATATTTATTGACCATGCTCGTTTCGGACGCGTAGGACGCCAATACGACTGAACTGAACCGAACCGTTGTGCAGGCGTTGCGTCCCCCAGACTAGAACTGAACGGGATTTTTTTGCGATGCGCGCGTGGGGCAAGCCTTTCTTAGTCCCGTCGCATCCACGCGAATCAGAGCTCGCCGCCTGCGAACAACCATTGCCATTGGCCCGATTGCCATTGTCATTGCCATTGCTGCTAACCGTGCGGTCGAGAAGGACGAGGGGTACGCGGGTCTAAAATGATTAAGCATCAGGATCAGGTTCTTCTGATTTAATTAAAATTTATTATTTTTGATTAGAGTCAACTCGACTCACACGCTGACTGTTATTGACCGAGAAGAATTATTAACGCTGTCGCGATGGGTCGACCGACGACCACGTCCTCCCTCTCGTATTAATAAAACCTCCTTTTCGTTCACACCCGCCGACGCCGACGACGACGACGACGACGACAGATGGACTCATGAACCATGCCTATCTCCCCGCCGCTTCATCTGCTTTTCCCCCTGGAAAAAAGGAATTGATTGAAAAAACTGCGATTGGTTCTAGATCTGCTGTCGGTTGGTTGAGAGAGAGCGTCCCATTTCTGACGTCAGGAATTTTTTTGATCGCGGATTCCTGAGGATCCAGCAGCACCTCTCCCTCCTGCCCTTACCAAGCTTCTGCTCCTCATCTATTTTTCAGCTTGGCTCATCGCCCTGAGCTTCCTATCAAATTCAACAGGAACAAGGTCTACCCTTCATATCGTATCCCTTTGCTTTTCTCTTCAGGTATGAGTTTCTTCTTCTCTTTCTACTCTTCTTCATACGAAGCTAGCAAGACGCATACTAACATGACCAATCGCATAAAATAAAAAATACGTAGACGACAAGTTAATTGCTTCGATACACATAGACCTTGATTATCAATACAGACAGGCTACTCCATACATGCCTATCACACGCCATGTCTTCAACATCTCCGAATCCTCCCCGTCCGCCGCCTCTACCCCTCCAGACCGTCTTCCCACAGGATCGTCCCCGTCCCCCCTCCTCGACAGCTTCAACCCCCAAATCCGTCTCCCCGCGCACCACCCGCGCCAAACACGGCGCCTCAGCGACCAATGCTCCAGCTTCAGTTCACGACCCCCTCCTGTCCCGTCTCACACCCACAACGATCACTAAAATGTCCGATCAAGACTTCCTACCCGGTGAGAAGGAGGTAGGAGTATGGGCCGCCTCGGCGTCCGAGAAGATTGATAATTGGCTGCGCGAGGTGGAGAACTGGGAGACCGCGACTTTTTGGGTTAAGAATGATGGCGAGGGGTTTAGGGTTCCCGAACGGGGTACTGCGGGTAGGAGGAAACGACGGAAAGTCGATCTATCCAATGCTTCCACTATGCTATACTCTCACGGTGCGACCTCGCCTGGATCTAGGAGAGAAGACGGGAGGAAGGGTTTACCGGTTGCCAGAAAGCTATTTGCCGATGCTGCGAACTCCAAAGTTGGCGGAAACGGTGCATCCGGAGCTGGGGTCCCGACGCTTCACTTGGATAAAAAGACAAAAGAAGCGATATCCATGTCTCAAATCGATCAGTTGCTCTCCCCGACCACGACCCCGATCATGGTCAAACGGCTTGACTTGGACCTCTCCGGAATCCACACTCCCAATACCCCGAGTAGAATGTACGGTCAGGGGACACCTCTATCACCATTCTCACCAGGAGCGTTTGATAAAAAGATCAAGCGAAGGTCATTGCAGGTTGGTACCAATTTTGCGAACGGCGCTATCGGTGGTAATGGGAACATGGGCACTCCGACAGCGTTGAAGCGGCAAACGTTTGATTTCACGCAGAATAGAACCGTCGCTGCTACCGTCGCTGGAGCGTACAGACCGAACTCGAGTCCGAGTAAACCTCTCCCACCGGGACACGAGAACGGGAACCCGTTCCTGGGAGTGAATAACGGCAATTCCAATCAAATGCTACCCCCACCGCCGACCAGTCATCCGTCATCTTCCACTACCCCCCAGTCACCAATTCTCGAACCGGCAACCGACAGCGAAACGGATTTCGCACAAACCTCAGAATCAGAACTCGACACCAACGACAATGAAGAATCAGACTCGGATTCCGAATCGCATACTAAAAAGGAAGGACAGGAGTTCCAGGGCAGCCTGACGACTTCAACGTTAAACTACATTTCGACCCGCGTGGGGGCTATATCTTACGATCTAATGCAATTGGATATCGAAGAGTTGAAGCTTCGGGTGCTACATTTCAAATCCCAGCAGATTGATGAACAGGGGAACGGCCGGATGAGCGATAGTCTTGCGATAATTACGGCGACAACGCTGCAGTTACTCCCGCCGTTGCACCGTTTGTGGCATTTATTGGAGATTTGGGGGGTTCGGGTTGAAGTTTGTAGGGTCGTGCCGCCTTATCTGGGGAATTTGGATAAGGCCGAGAGGATGATCAATCATGCTATGAACAAAAGCGATATGGTTGAAAGGGAGAAGGGGGACGAGGGAGGGGAGGGGGAACGGTGGTTGGAGGAGATTGAAGAGGGGGTGCCGGCAGAAAATGTCAATGAAATGACGCTGGAGACGCTGGAGAATGGGGTTGATGAAGTTTGGGAGAAGAGGAAGAAGGAAGTGGTCGATTTGGTTGGGGTTTGTGGTCAGATTATCGACGGCATGTTGGATTTGTTGGAGGGTAGGGAGGAGACCGTACCCGAGGAGTGGATTGACCGGTTGGAAGTTGTGGAGGCAGCGATGGAAGGGTGGATTTTCAGAGAAGTCAACCGAGCCGAGGCCTTGAAGAGACGGTGGAGAGAGATTATCAGGCAGAGGAAGTTGGAACAAGAACGGCGGAGAAGGGAGGAGGTTGAACGTCTGAGGAGAGAAGAGTTGGACAGGAGACAGCGGGAGATGGAAGCCGAGCGTCTACGGAAAGAAGAAGAAGAGAGGCTGCGATTGCTCGCTGAGGAAGAGAGACTGCGCAAGGAGGAAGAAGAACGTCTGCGCAAGGAAGCGGAAGCGGAGCGATTGCGACAAGAAGAAGCAGAGCGATTACGATTGGAAGAAGAAGACAGGATACGCAAAGAAGAGGCCAAGCGACTACGACTGGAAGAAGAAGAACGGCTTCGTAAAGCGGAGGAAGAGTACATACGACAAGTCGAAGAGCAGGAAAGGCTGCGAATAGAGGCTGAAGAGGAACGACTCCGACAGGAAGAAAACGAACGGCTACGACTTGAAATTGAAGAACTGCAAAGGAAAGATGAAGAAGAGAGACAGCGGCAGCTGGTGGAAAACGAACTGAGCCTGCGATTGGCTGAGGAAGAAGCGGCACGTCGCAAAGCGGAAGAGCAGAGAATTCGTGAGATCGAGGAGCGCATGATGCGCAAATACGAAGAGATGGAACGGGCCGAAGAGGAAGCTCGAAAGCAGGCTGAAGCTGCAGAAATTGCTTCTCGAAATGTGACTAGCGACGCAGAACCAGACCATTTGACAGAAGGAACCGTTTTGGCACCTGGTGACACAACGCTGGACTCTGAGGTTTTGCCTGAGACGGCAAGTTCAACGAAAGAAGTACCATTGGAAACGACTGAACAACATCCTTTGCAATCTAGTATGCCAACAGTAGCTGATGAGCTACCTGCTGACAGAGAGTCCCCGGTTCTTGCTTTGGATGCTATCTCTGAGCAGATTGAACCTCAGCCCGCTCTTGAGGTGATCGAAGCGTCGATTGCAGCAGAAGTTCCAGAAGACACGAATCTCCAGTCGTCTCCTCGCTCAGCCCCTGAAAATATTGTCGTTGTCGAAGCCGTCGAAGCCGTCGAAGCCAAGATCAGCGAGGAATCTTGTATTGCAGAGCAGACAACAACGCCAGAGGTCCAAGAAGAACAGCAATTGGTCCAACTGAAGGAATCTAATGCAATCCCCGAAGATCAAGTCGCGCCTCAAACTTCACTTGATTCATCGAGACGAGAAGCCGAAATCAACAGTGATGGCAACATTATTGAGATTCTGCCTTCCATCTCTGAAGGCCTTGAAGAGGAAGAGGAAGAGGAAGAAAATCCTATCCTTTCCCTCAAGACATCTGAAGAGGATCATCCTTCGTCCACCGCACTCGTTCCAGAGTCAAATGAACTCACCAAGTTGCATCTTCCTCCGCAAATGCAGATACCGGCGCTGAGCCCTATCGCCGAAGAACGACAGACACCAATGCTCGATTTGATTGGTCCACTCCAGGCGGTCGAATCGGTTCAGGAGGAGAAAATGCTTGGAATGATCGAAAACGAGCACATGGATAATGTTCATACCGACCGGTCTACGGAGGTGGTAGAGACGTTTCAGTTGAACACAGATGCCTTGCCGGGCGCAGAATTTTCTATTCTCCCAACCGTCGTCTCTGAGACACTCGTCATACCTTTTGAACAAGAACTATCTCCGGTTCTACCCGTTATCACCGAACCTACGACCAAATCAGCACTTATTTCAGAGCATCAGGATGCATCCACAAATGTTGCTGACCTTCAAGAACAGACGAGCAGGGAGTCAATTCCAGAAGATACAGTGGAAGAAGAGATAGAGTCTATCGATACTACTAATATTGCCTTGGAATCCACGGATAAAGGCTCAGAAATCGATCTCTCTCCAGTTGTTGAACAAGCAGAAGATGTACAACCTTACGACGTCGCGGAGCCTCACACGAAAGACACGTTGGACGACAGTGTCTCCTCTCAAGGAACAAAAGATGCCTCCCCAGAAGCGCCTAGCGCTGAGTTGCCGTTGGCAGAGCAAAATATCACCCAGCTTGTTTCTGAAGAAGAGAGCCATCGTCTTGATACGACCCATATATCACCACAGGAGCTCCCTACTGCCGAAGTCTCTTCCCATGAAGAAAGTGCGGGCCCTCTTCTTCCCGTTGCTGAGGAACCTCGAAGGTCCATCGACTCGGAAGTTTTCACAGTATCGCCATTGCAAACTCCATCGAAACCTGGAAAGAAGGAAGTTAATGGTTCACCATTGCAGCTAGATATCGGGCAGAAGCTGGGAAGACCAATATCGCCTGTTTTGCGACTCCCAGAGCCTTTACCGACGGTCCAAATTCAAGCTGCGACCCCTATTGAAGGAAGCCTTGAAAATATAGGTGCCGATACACTGATTGTGACTGAGCTCGAAAAACAGGCTCAACAGGAAGTGGATGTAGATGGTGATATTGCCGTGGTTGTATCAAACATCGATCCAAAGGAGCCGGCCCAGACACCCAACGGAGCTGAGATTTATGCGGCTGCTGGGGTTAACGACCCCACGATCGATACCGAGGAACCAGTCGTGAATATTGAAGATGCTGTCCCGGAGTCTGGGACTTCGAAAATATCCAGCGTGCAACTTAGTCTAGCGAAGACAGCGTCGTCCCCTCAAGATGCAACCTTGGAGTCCGCGCCGAAATCACCTCTGAGGGAACCCGCAGTTAAAGTATCGCCGTTTTTGGCACCTGTTGAAACCATAGATGACTATGTTTCAGATGTCGACGACAGCGACGTGGCAACTGTTGCGGATGATGAGGAGCTTCAAGCTGAACTTAGAAGGGAACGCTTTGGAGAAGACCTTTCATTTGTTCCGGATACGCAAGCCATCATTCCAGCGAACGCAGAAGCCATCATCAAAACTCCACATACGCCTCGGATTGTTAGAGCTTCCCCATCTCCGTCTCCGTCGTCGACCAAAGAAACCAAACAGGATAGCAAGAAGGCGGGTCGAGACCTAGTGAAGGGATTGGGTCTTGGTGGTGTGCCTACAAAGACTGCAGATGAGGCGCCTTCTGTTCCTTCGACACAAGCACCAACTAAACCTCCTGGGCCATCAAAGCTATCCAGCCCATTTCATCTTAATACCCGAGATTTGGTTCAACCTGGTAGTCAGCCTACAGACGATTCTTTTGACAGCACGGCGAATAGAAATAGTGGCTTGGAACAGAGTTTTAACAGCTTTCAATCGTTGGAAGTTGCAAGGGAGCTCACCACTCCACTAAGTCCAACTGGAAGCGTTATCATACGCCGGATCAACGATTCCTTTGGGCAAAGTTTTAACAGTGTGCTGTCGGACGATACAATTCCTGATTTTACCAGCCCAAGTTTAGACCGAGTGAAAGATTGGACTGAAACTGAAACGGTGCCTGATACTCCTGTGATCATGGAAGAGGATGAAGAGGTTTCACCAATCAAGGAGGAATTTGATGAGAAGCAATTTCGATACTCGACAAGTAGTAGCAGCATGGACTTCCGACTAGAGGATCCGGAATTTGAAGCTATGAAGGGGAAAGCTCCTGATAACTGGAAAAGTGATTCTCGGCAACGTGATGAGCGGGATTCTTGGAAGATGCCGGCTCCAGTAAGTTCTTATGCTTAATTCTATGTTTGAGATCAACAGTGACTGATTATTTACAGGCATTACCTCGACCTCGGAAATCCAGTGTCAGCAGTATCGGTAGTAACTCTACTTCCGGGGGCAGCTCTAGGACTTCAGATACGTCTTCTCGTCCGGCAAGGGCTCAGCCTCAATCTTCCCACGTTCGTCGTGTATCAAGTATTCCGACAATTGCACCGCCTAGGCCGCAGGTACAAAAGGAAGGGATAACTCGAGAAAGGAACAACTCTCTTTCCCACGCACGGAGATATTCTTACGTCTCTCATGTTCCTTCGCGTATGGAAGAGCCGAAAGCTCGTCAACATACAAGAGTGAACTCGAGAGGGGATTCACGAGCGGGATCGAGAGCTGAATCAAGGACTGAATCAAGACCGGGCTCAAGGATGTCAGCAATACCTCGGAAGGTGTCTGCAAGTCAACTACCTAAGCTCGGGCCACCAAAAGTGCCGCAAAGAATGTCAAGCTTCGAGAAGACCGATCCCAATTATGTCAAGAAGAGAAGAAGCAGCGCTAGTATATCTTCATCCTTGCGAGATATCACACCCAAGGCGACCGCTCGGGATACTAAGAATGCCCCGAGTAGGAGCTCATCCAGAATTGCGTCACTGAGTTCCTTACGCGGACAAAGCAGTCGGCAATCGCTTAGAGGATTACCTTCACCTTCGGCTTCGAATGACCCCATGTCGCCGACATTTGAAACAACTCTTCGGGGACAGGGCAGCACTCAATCCCTAAGGAGCTATCATCAACATTCTAACCAAGCTAGTTCTCACCGACAGCAGCCACAGCAGACAACTCACCACACGAGTTCTCCAACTTATGACCCGGCTCAGAAAATTAAGGTTGTTAAGCGCAAAACCCATATGGTTTCTTCGAAGCCGCAGATTCGTGTGCCACCTGCAGCTGATCGTGATGATGATCTCAATTCTCCTCTCTCTCCTTTGGAATTTCCTAGCCTACGACCTGTACTCAATCCACCCAGCACACCAATGAAAGGCAAAGAATTGGAAGATCGACTGGAGAAGAAGATTAACAAGATTTTGATTGGTCTCCCGTCTTTGACTATGACTCCTTCACCTATGAAGAAGATGGTGCCGCCACCGATCAATACAGCTATGGAGCACCCAGGGAGGCAACCCAAGTTTGGCGAATCCAAGTTACCTATCGCGCGAACACCTTCAACTCCTACGATCGGTCAAGCGCCGAACTTGACCCTCTCATCTAAGAGAACGATTTCACAGCCTGGAGAAGTTAAGATGTATCACTTGCACAAATCGGATGAGGAGTCTCCTGTCAAGTTGTTTGTGAGGTTGGTTGGCGATCGTGGGGAGAGAGTCATGGTGAGAGTTGGCGGCGGATGGGCCGATCTGAAGGAATATCTTATCGAGTATGCTTCGCATCACGGCATTCAGGGACCGCGAAAGATGGCCAGTGAAGGGTTCGTCGAATTTGGAGAAGACGCGCGATCCATTCGTGCTAGTGGCTCGAATAGTTCGCTCAGGAGCAGCTTTAGAGGCAGCCAGAGGGGTAGCCCGACACCCACGTTTAGCAATAGCAGACCTAGTTCGCCACTGACAGGTTTCAAGTTGCCCGTTCCTGGTACCTCGAGAGGAAACACTCCTGGTCGATCCGAATCGCCCTTCATGAATAGAAGACCGGAAAGTCCCGGCGGCAGAGCTCAAATGGGAGGCAGTCCTGGATTCAGATATGGACTGCAAAATCCACAAACACAACAACAATCGAGAGCATCACCTGGTGCTCCGAACTACGATCGACCGGTCACGCCTGGTTCAGCGGGTTTGCATCCGTCATATGCCTCTCCAACATATAACGCTGGATTATCAGCGAATTTCAGAAGACCCACGTCACGGTTAAGTTTTGGAGATTTTCAAGATAATACGGAGGCATCACCTTCTTCACCCGTCATGCCTTCTGTTCCACTGGGACTCGCGGGACCTAAAAGCAGGAATTTGGAGATTTCGGCGGAGAAGAAGGCTTGGGTCGATGGAATGTTAGGACAAGTTCGTAAGGCGAGCGCGGAGAGGAGTGTTCGGTTGGGGTTACCGCGGATGGGGTCTGCTAGTAACTTGCAGGGCCGTGAAGACGACGAAGGGAATAACAATAGTGGTATCGGCACTGTTGGGACTGGTAGCGGGCCTAGGTTGTCTGATATGGGGAAAGTAGGGGGGACGAGGAGAATGTATGCCACAAAACCGGGTAGTTTTCTAGGTATACAGAAGGGAGGGAAGAATTCTAGCAGTAGTCTTAGAGTTTCTGAAGGTGGTAGAGAAGGAGATAGTGGTGGTAAAGGAGGTTGGAAGGCTTAATTGACTTAGGTATTAATTTTCTTTGATTAAAATAATATTTACGTTCCTGGATTGGGTTTTCATTTGTCTATTATTTCGTTTGTCAGCAATTCAGCCTTGTTTTTTTTGTTTCTTTTCTGTTGGTGGGCATTAGATGCATCTGGGCTCAACTACTTTTTGTAATAGGGATATCATTCTATCGGTGGGGTATTTTGGTTTTATCACTTTAAGTCTACATTGATTGTAGGCTTACGTATCTCTTTTGTGTAGTCCTATCTTGGACTTCGGATTTTCTTAAGTTTTATATTTATAGGTGTTCGGGCGTAGTTGAATACCACATAATATACTTTTGGTTTACAAATTTCTAGTGGAATTTGTTAGACCGAGTAGACAAAATATTGTTATTGTATAGTCCGTTGGAGCTAGCACCTAAGAAGGTGGATAGGTATCTGACAGAATTAATTGAATTGATTTAAGGTTTATTAATTAATATTATGGTATTTATATCTATAACTGGAGCTACTCGAGCATCTATCTATCTAGTGAATATTGCATATATATGCTGTCATGTCATTCAAATTTAGAAATCGTCAATGAAAGGAATCTCTCCGTGCTTAGTCGATGCCGTTTCCATAGTGTCAGGAACGAATGGTATCTTCTCAACCTTATCATTCACCGTTTTGGGAACGACATTGGAAATCTTGAGTTCGACGTTCTTTGGAAGAACAGCACCCCAACAGTAACCGTAAGACAACCACTCGGCCTCGTATAGCTTATAAATGGAGTCAACTTTACTGTTCTCCCAACCGATGCCTCCGGAAATCTCAAGCTTGACATTAGCCGCGAGCTTCAAGGCGGTTGTGGCTTTCTTTGCGGGTGTCGCATCTTTGGCAATTTGCTGTTGGCCGCCGCCTGGTAACGATGGAACGTGGTTTTCTAAACTAGGACAATCACCAGGTTTAATCAACCCTGCCGTTAAGGTGCTAAATACGCCGAACTTGAAGTCTCCTCTGACACCGACGGATTTACTGGTCGAGGTGATAGCGATAGCAACTCTGACTACTCCGTAAACTCCAACAGTGCCAGCAATGTTTAGATCGTCGACGCGGAAGAATGGTGTCCATGAAGCGCCGGCGATACCACCTGCTTTGGAGTCTTTGGGAGAGTCGGCGTGAAATTCGAAATGGGTAGTATCAGGCAGAGCGAACTGCAATCCACCGACCATATTCGCGTTGGTTTTCAAGAGAGCATCGACGCCAAAACCAAGGTGCACGGATGGGCCTACGGTATAGATTCCGATGGTGAACGGGGCTAAGGGTGCAAAAGGGAACATCTTCCTCAGGTTGTCCTTTTTGGCATTGGTTGCGGAGAGCTTGACTTTCAGAGCAAACTTTCCCTTGAGGCCGTGAGGCGAACCAGAGATGATAATGTTCTTAATAGAACCTTCATTCTTCTCCCAGCGAGAGTGAAAAGAGAAGGTGCCCTCAGTTTCACATCCGTCGCAATGGATAGTGGTCGCGGGATTGACTGGTTTACCTTCTGCCTTCTTTCCTCGTTCATAAATCACGACATCTTTAAGAAGCTTAGGGCTGGTAAGGTCAAATACTGTATCTCGGCCGTTCATAAGTTGTCTGAATTTCTTGACAACTTTGTACCCATCCCTCGCGGTTTTGAAGGCAACTTCGGCCGCTGCGACAGCAGTCTTGAGAATGCCCGGCTTTTTGGTGGCATCTTCGATTATTTTATCTTTGTTCGGGATCAATCCTGTCAGCTTTTCTTTGGTATGGTTATCTTTGAATCGTTGTTTTTCATCTTTGAGCAGATCCTTCGCCTTGTCCGTTTTCGTCTTGTCCTGAGGCTTGGTTTGATCGCGTGCTATGATATGGGCGGATGTATGCTGCACATCAAGCGAGTGTGGTTGCTCAAAGTGCGGGCGAGCTCCAAAGGAAACTTCGTGGTTTGCAGCAGCATCATCCCAAGTTGTTTCTTCCGTGGTTAGAGTGGCAGTTAGTGCCTTGTGATCATATTTCACCTTGACAACTTTATAGGGGTGTCTCATGCCCTCGGGTCCGCAGCCTTCGTGGTTAGCGATCAAGAAAAAGTAGTCGGATTCATTTTCGTTAATCCAGTCCCAGGCCTTGATGGCACGGTTCATAGCATCGGCGGTCTGGAAAGCCAATTCTATATGAGGTTCTTTGCATGTAATGCTCTTGGTGAGATCATCCAAATCCTCTAGTGATAGAAGAGGATGTCTAGGATCTGGCTTGTTGACTTTCATGTCAAAGATCACTCTTTGACCTCCTAAAGTTTTTCGAAACAGATAAATTAGCTCTCAGATTACTTGAGTCGAAAACACGAACGGCTAAGATGGGTTACTTACCACTGTTGCCAGCCCAAGTGAGTCTGACTTGATGTTTGAGGTCGAACCGAGAGAGATCATTGTCACGCTTTGCCAAGTGCGGGAATAAGCTTTCTGCACGAATCGGCGGGATCTTAACTGGTTCTGAAGATGATGAGGAGGGTTGGTAGTATTCGCTTTCGACACTCGCCTGTGTCTGGAGTCCAAATATTCCTACCGAAAGAATGATGGAAAGAAGGTCTACCTTCACCATTATGAAAAAATATTGCTGAAAAAAGGATTTTTTAAATTAAAGAACGTAAACTAAAGAAATGGTCTTAGAAAACCTGCCAGCAGGTGTCTTCGCTTGTGTGGTAAAGTGTAAATTACTGATAGAAAAGTGATTTCGATTAGAGATTGATGGGCGCAAGGCCTTTATGTATGAAATATGAAATCATACCTACATAGCTATCTTTTAGCATAAATACTTAAGTACTTAGATAATCAGCTGCAAATTACCTTCGCTTAATTTACTGTCACAGCCTCTCGAGCTCTCGAGTTTGGTGATTATATGTCTACAATAAATAAAACAACTGCGAAACATTCTAACAGTTCTACTCTTCCGTCTTGAAACGCTGGTATACATCCCCGCCACGAATAGGTTCTCGGTGCTGCCAAATTGTTGTCTAAGACCGAACTAGGAACATCCTAAGCTCTATCTAGTATAGCGCACTACATATCAGGACTGGCTGGCGAAACAGTTGAGAAAAGCCCATTCCAATTCGAGGAACATTGTAAAATAAAACGAATCCATTCCGGACTTTTTTCCAAAGAAGGATAAATCGAATTATTTTGTCTGTACGAGAAACATCCCCTTGCGAGCAGGGCGTTTTACTTACTTTGACTTTAATCATGGGACTAGTACTATAATGTGACCGATACAGCTTCGTTCGAAATCAACTTCAAACTATCAGGCTATGTATTCAAGTCAATGAGCTCTCCGAAATATACATATATCCTGAAAACTAAGCGAAGCACAAGGGGCCGGGGTAAGTTATTGCAATTGTTGACCTGTGTTTACTGTAAAACTCAGGTACGCTTTACATATGGTCAATGCTCCTTGCGGCAGAACAGCCGAGGTTTTGCGGGACCATTTATCACATCAAGCTTGATGCGATAATATTGAGATGGCGGGTAAGGATATTTAACATAAAGGATCACATTTCCCATGCAGTAGACTTTGTGAGCCCCTAGATTACCCATAATAGACTATACCTACAATATTTAATAGTTATCTTCTAGACGACACTGAAAGGCTGGTCCTTGAAGCTCTGTCATTTCTCTCTTTAATTGACAACCAACTCCCAGAATCCACACACTCTATCTTAATTATACTTAACTTTTAATTTTTTTTTAAAGTCTACATTAACTTTAAATTCGAGGATACTAAATATCACAATGAAGATTTCTCAGCTCTTCTACGCTACTTTTATCTTTATTGCTACGTCTTCGGCATCGCCACTTGGACTTTCGGTTACGGATTTAGAAGTTTCTAAAGCGGCACCCGCGGCACTTCAGAAGAGAGCTGGACCGGCCGCGAGCCCGCCAGGAACAGTAAAAATCGATGAAGCAGAAACAGTCAAGCATATGATCATGACGGAGCTTGAAAGGTCCGGCTTGGACAAACCCACACTCACTTTCTTGCAAAACACAAAGCCGACTATATTCCAAAAGATTTCGGTCTTGCCGGATGCCCAGTTAGAAAAAGCAGTTGAGGCTCTCTTAAGCCAACGTTTACCACCTGGAATTACAGCTTAATTAATGGAACCTCGCGGTTTCAATTGCTATCAATAATTTCTTCTATTTATTTGTTTGCATAATTCTATGGATATAAGAAACTTAGTAATTTATGGATATGGTGCTATGCTATGAGTTATATTACCTACGATTGTCTTTGAAAATAGATATTTATCAGTAAACCCAGAAATTTGTTCAAGCTAAAGTGAGAAGTCTCTACCCTTTCTAGCAAAGAGCACATAATAGCTGTAAAATTCAAAATAATTGCCTGCGAACTTATTATTGTTGAAGCCCAACTTCATGATAGAACTTAAGCAAGCATTCAACACAATTCAACTTGTACTCAAATTCCAACCATGATGATATCATAATTTCATACATCGTTACCAACACGTATGCAACCTTCTCAGACTGCATACAGCTCATATAGATGTGCGACTACTAAATTCGGAATAGCTCTTTGAATTTTACCAAATTTTAGTGTTTCAGAAAGGCCCATGTCTTGTAGTGATGTACGCTACCGGTATCACGTCGAGTAGACGATATAGTTCTAAAGCGAAGCGAGTTACAAAATTCAATGATATCACGTGTTATGTACAAAAGAGTCCCCCAAGCTTCCGAATCTCTGCTAAAATGGGACCAGCTAGTACGTATAAAATGAACTTACTGATGCAAAAACTATATATCGCGATCGATTGCATAAGCCAGGGGAAGGGTTCGTGAATCTACGGACAACACTATGCAAGTCTTGTTTCGCACGCAAGCTAGATGCGCATATGCCGTCCTGATCCCGCAGAAAATCCAACTCCCTCCTTCCGAACAACGGAAGAATATTTATGCAGATGTGAACCAATCTAATAAGAAAATCCGAATATGGCAGCTTAGATGATAATAAAACCTCACAACGCGAAACCAAGATTAATTGTGAATCTAGATTGCAATTTTGATGGGTTTAAGTGGGGCGTATATGTGTGGCTTGATTAAGTATTTATTAGAAGCGAGGTGGGAGCATTCCAGAATATTACCTTTTTTCAGTTCACAGCGCTCAAGTTCCGCAGGACATCCATAGCAATCTTACGAATTACTTTTTCAACCTGCCTTGAGGACTGACTAATCCATTTCCAAGACCCGAAAACATGCCAATCCCACGATTCATCCCAAGATCAACTCCAGAAGCCGAAAAACTTCAGCCCGGGAAATACATTATCGAAACTATCGCGCCGGTTGCTGGCCTTCGATTGGGTCTTGAAAAAGGAAGCAAAGCGAATATACAAACAGTTAAAGCATTTCGGCCGTCAGACCAAAATGCCTATACGGTATAGAGTTTACCCATTATAATAATAATAGATATCAGCTAACATTGCGATCCAATTGGTATACTAGACTTGGACTGTTGAAGCTGTAGGAAACGATTTAAAATTTAAATGCAACGACCAGACGGCCGCAGACATGGATGGGTTTCTGTTCACAAACGCAGTGGACGGATTCGTTATTCCAAGGAAAACATTATGGAAAGCAGAGCCACAAGGGAATAGCCGTTATGTGTAAGAAGAAAGCCTATCCATAGGATTATTTTCGCTTTACAACTAAACACTCTTTTTATTCGATAGGATGAAATCTGGCACTAATGATGTGTATTGGAAAGCACCTACTGCTGGCAATCAGGTCAGTCTGCCCATTTGTCCCATATACTAGAAGAATTCTGATTAATTTTATACTTAATAGGTTACAACATGGTATGAAACTGGAAGCGGTGAGGTACCAGAGGATAGATATGTTTTCAAATTTACAAAAGCTTAGTGATTCTTTAATCTCAATTTTTACTCTACAGAACCTAGAACTAGTATCTAGATTCTTCTTTTTCGTTGCGTCCTCCTGTAAATAAATACCTGAAAAACCGTTATTTATATATATTGGAAAATACTCTTCATCTTTGCAATTTAACTAATGGAGATCTAGTAGATGTGTTTCTGGGTTTCTAAGCAAGTCGTCTTCAATTTGGGAACTCCTAGAGGCCAGAGCCAGTCTGATATTAACTTCAAATCCATACACCACTGAAAAGACCTGAAGTCTAATAAAACAAAATAAAAACACTGGGCGCTATTGAACCCGGGTCATCTAGATGTCCAACTCTGTCGAATTCTGAAGAAAAGTTTTTATCGGTGGGCTGGCGGAACAACATAATGTTCCGGAAATTTTCGAAATTGTCCACCAAGGAGGAAACTCAAGTCTGTTTCAAGGAGATACTTCGCCTTTCATGCCAAAAGCTTTAAAATCGTACCAAAATGGAATATTCTGCAGAGAGCTAGTCCACATTTAGTAACCATGGCGCTTTTGAAAACGGGCTAATGTTGATAGCTAAATATTAATAAGTTAGCTTTATGATATCTCATGGTATTTGAGGGCAGTAATAGTAAAAAAGAAGAATGATGATGACCTTCCTAATTTCGTTTCGAAATGATATTAGCTATATCATCGCCACAATGTGACTGTCAGACAGTACGTAACCCTTCCTGAATCACAGAACTAAGAACTTCTTTTCAATCCTCTTTATATCCACCTTTGTTGTAACCTTCAACCAACTACTTATCCACACCATTTCAAAAATCAAAATCAAAAAAAAAAAAAAAAAAAAAATCCCCGTTGGATTAGCTGTAGTCTGAAAAATGTTGTTGACATGTAAACACTTCACATTAAGTATTTAGTATACAAGCCAATACGATAATCTTAATTAATAATTATAGCTTCTAAATACGGAACGGTTGCTTTCATATAGAATGGAGATTTTGTTTCTATCGAGTCAAGTTGTTCATTTCGTGTGTTTGCATTTGAATAAATCTAGAACAGATAGTGTGAGACCTCAGTAGTTGATGCACATTGATAGATGCCAACGATAACTCCCTAGTACTATACGGGAAACTCTAGTATATTCTTTGGAATGAACATATTTTGTAAATATAATATACAATCTGTGTAGAACTAGTTCCAGAAAGTTTTGAGGAAACGATGAATTCAAAGAACACAACGGCTGGAATACGAATGCCGGATGGAAAAAGTGTCATAAAATCCTTGACTAAGGATGGACACTATGAATGTTGCTAAATTTGATATACGGACGCATACAGAGATCATAGATTCTAGTTGAAAGAAGAGAAATGCCACGATCAACGATAAAATGATTGATCAAGTTGCTCGGTTGGGTCGCCTGAATCAACAAAGTTGCGGCTAGATTGAAATCGTCAGCAGAAGAACAAAATGATTAATAGATAAAATGTTGTATCATACTATTCGTCCCATGGTACCCAAGCCGTAGGGGAGTTGAGTAGAGTTAGATCCGGGAAAGCCTCGAACATTTGTTGGTGAGTTATCGGACTAATAGTAGCACGGAAGCGGCCCCCAGTTGATAGATATTCATTTACTTCAAAGATTACCGGGGAGTTTTGGTACTCTCGACTCCCGATGGCAATGAACCGCGGCCGCACGCCCTTTCCGTTCGAATTAAGAAGAGGCGCTAGTATCCTCGCAAGATACTCATAAGTCTTGTAGCGGTCCCATCGACCTACAACGAGCCATAGAAAACGAATACGTTGGTAAAATTTGCTGACCTCCGGGTAGTCCTAATAATGCTGGTGTTAGTTGGAGAAATCTTTATTGGGTCAACAAGCTAAGGGATGTATTTACTTCAAGAAGGCCTCTAATATTTGCGGGTCTGTAAACAAATGCAACTTCTCTCAACTGATCACAAACGGAGAGAAGAAGAATAGTTTCATTTGAAGTGAACTTGGGGATTTTGTCTTCATCGTTATGCCGCAGGAACAGTTTCTCTAGAGTTTTGTGGTGGTTTAGCAGAGCCTGAGAAAGACTCTCCGAGTCCTGAACGTTTAAAAAAATGGCGTCCACGTAAACTTCCACTAGACCCGAGAAAGATTGGATGAATTTGCACATCAGGTATTTGCTAATTTTCCCTGTAAAATGGAACACCTTGATTTGTAGAGGTTCACGTGAATCAATTAGCTGATTCATTGAAGAATCAAAATCTCGACACTCATACAATTTCAATGTTGTTAACATTGATATGTCGATAATCTCGTTGAACCGTTTACCAAAAGAGAACCATTGGTCAGAGATATTGAGCAAAGAGAGATAACGTAGTCTCGATGCTTTATGCATCCTTCCCAGAGTGTTTATTTCTAGCCTAGCCATGAGTCTGCTTAAGGCCTTGTCGAGTTTAGTGCTCGAGGTTGCAGAGACTAGCGAGCTGACGTCTGATATTGGTTCCTCGTCACCAGCATCATCGTCTCTGAGCTTTAATTGCTTGCGAATGTCTTCGATAAAATCGCTCTGTGAATGAAAAGTAAAACTATTCAAGCGAGGAAGGACATTGACACACAGTAACGCCATATTCTTGACGTGTGACAGTGACTTGACGCCTGTAAGATGCAAATGACGGCAAGCTGGGAGATTTTGTGTCAAGGAGCCTTCGAGGGCGAGTCGTGCGTCAAATTCGCTTTCTGCCAAATCGGATAGCCAGAATCCTGTTATTTGTGACTGTCGATTAACTAATTCTTCCGTAATACTTTGATCTATTTTCAGATCAATATTCCATCTAGAAAAAGGGTTAGTGTTATCATGGCTATTATCAAACGCGATTATGAGATTGTAAAAAAAAAAAAAAAAAAAAAATCGGAATTGGAGATGGGTGCATTGCGGCATTTCGACAGAATTTGTATCCACTTACACAAAAGATTGAAGCTGGCCCCGACGAAATGTCCTCAGAATTTCCAGAACTGAGAAGTTGAACAGCTGTATGAGAGAATTGGACATCCCTGCCGCGAAGTCGACAACGTGGCCAGGCCGGACCACATGCTCGTTTGAGGAGATCTTTTTAAACCCCATCATCCCTTGGATCCCAAAGTGCTTGACAAATTGAAGTGCTGGATTATTGCTATTGGAGAGCGATTTAACTTCTTTCATTGGTGGATCCAGAGGATCATATTCCAAGATGATTGTGTTATACAAAATCGGTGTCACGACGCCGCAAATGTTCTTGTTAATGAGGCTCAATTCGGCAAGGAATCTCTTCGAGTGTTTCTGTTCATTTCAAATGTATTAGAATATAATTGGATATATAGCAAGCATACTGCTCTAATACGAGGGTCAGGGAGTGTAAAACGAACGAAGTGTTTTAGCACATTCATAAGAACCTCCGGCGGAGCATCTTTCAGAACATTCCGTGCAGCCATAGTTCTAGACAAGTGTCGATACAGCAATAGAATGCAGGGTTAGTCCCTCTATGAATTCATGAAAAATTCTTGAAAACTTTCTAAAGACTAGCAGTCAGATGAGTTGGTGGAGATAACTATTGAGAGACAGTTCATGTGTCTGACCCAGTAGATATATACATATGTATGTGTGGTGTACATCTACGTCGAGGGAAAATCATGGACTGCAAGCTAGTATAAGAAACCTAATACCCAAGAAGTAGGAGTAAAATATGACACAACCGTGACTAACTAACTCATGAAATGACGTGTGTATTCAATATGTTGCCTTAATCAAAGCCCCAAATGTAGAACTGGTCTAAAAAGAATAACCAAAACCGATTATATTTGCATTTACTACGGTCTGATTTATGTGATACCATCGGACGGAGAATTTATTGACCAAATCCACGGAAGAGTAGAAACTGTAGTCTCGAACACAAGCGCTAAGGGTGTAGAAGAAAATAGTTACTAATCGCTACAGAAAGAAACATGCAAATATGTCTACTTGACCTCATAACTCTTTACAAGCATCTAAAACATAATCTAAGCTATCAAGAGAGACACCTCAAAACACCCGCAAATGCATGACGAGGAACTTTCACACCCCTTGTACTTTTTGGTAATTCTCAGGCCTCCACCATCCCCGAACTGCCCTTCCTATAGCCACGGGTCCGATCGCAATCGTTACAACCCCGATAACCTCGGCCCAGTACCAAAAATTCTTCGCACTTTCTAAATCTAACAAATCTTTAATGAGTGGCCAGCTCGCAAAAAAGACAACGACGGTACCAACTTCCGCCACAATCATCCATAAACACCACGTTGTAACTTCCAAGGCAACCATGATCAATTCTGTCAGAACCAATGCGGTAAAGCTTATCGTGACCATGTGCGCAAACTTGTCTTGTAAGACTTCGGGCGGGTCCATGGAGTTGAATTTAACAAGGAGCTGGCTGAGACCTTGAATCACACTGCCCTGGTACACCGAAACGAACACCCATATGAAAAAGGTTTTGTAACTAAGAGATTGACCGGATGTCAACTCCTTGTAGAGTTCTGGATACAGATTCGCGAGCGATTCGTCGATATCTCGGTCAAGAACAAGAGAGAAAACAGGAAACATTGTATAAATCGTAGCGTAGCCAACGAGAAGCCAGCCCTAAGTCCATGACGAGTTAGCAAATCCCACCATGAATTGAAAACTTGATGACATGTAAAATACCTGATAAAGCGCAATAGGTTCGAATCGACTGGCAATACTAAACAAGGTCTGACAAACACTGATGACTAAACCTCTGTGCATTACGAATTGAGCGAGTTTTGCGCTTCTCTTATAACTACAGCGTCCGTGCCAAACGAGCAACTTAACCAAATTCTTAAATTGGAGAATGCTAAAATCGGCTGCTAAACTTGCTTGTCGCCCCTCCTTGCCCACTATACCAACACCGACATCTGCCGCTTGTATCATGCTAACGTCGTTGCCACCATCTCCAATGCAGCAAATCCGCTTTTTGGTATATGTTCTGATAAGAGTAGCGACGTCGGCTTTTTGAGTAGGTGAACATCGACAAGCGATGACGGCTGGAAGACGGGTTGCAATAGAGATAAATTGATCTTTGTAGTTCTCAAGGTATAGTGATAGAGATTCGCCGTCAATGATGAGGGCGCTGTCGGGTTTGCTCTTGAGAAGTTCGAGGGCGTCATAGGCGGAGTCCTTTTGTTTTACTGCATGGTGTTAGCTTGGCGGAATCACGTTATTCTCCCTTATTGAACTTACGCCTTTCGATGGTATAGATGAACTGCCCTCGAGCAATTAGCTTGGCACTAACGCCTACACATCTTGCCGTCTCGACTTTATCGCCAGTCAACATCCATATTTTGATGCCTGCATTCCTCAGGAGCTCTAAACTTGGCTTGACATCAAGCTGCAGCCGATCCTCGACGCCAGTGACGCCAAGAAGCTCCAACTCCTGTTCCAAAAGCTCGCTCACCACTTTTCCCATTTCCACATCTCGATTTGAGCTGAGATTCAAACTGGCTGCCTTGTATTGATTGGCAAACTCTTCATATTGTTGAAGGGTCATCCTCTTCCTCCCTACAACCAGTGTTCTCAAGCCCTCTCGAGCCATATTTCCGCACTCTTCTTCAAGCCAATCGTTTGACGCTACAATTTTGGCCATTACCGTATCGGCTCCCTTCTGGAAGAACCAGATCTCTCCAGTAGGGTTCTCTATTGTATCCCCTGGGTTTAAGAATCTAGCAACGATACCCATTCTTTTGCCTTCAGAAGTGAATGGAAAGATCTCGAGAATCTTTACACGAACTGCAATACTGCCACTCTCTACATTAGCAAGTTGTATGCTTTTGCGGTCGCGTTGCACTAGTTTTAATCCCACACTTTCACACCATTTTACAATCGCGATTTCGTCTGGAGAAGCGGCTTGATAACTTGTTTCGCCAGTAACATCATCGGTCGTTGGAGTAACATTATGTGCTAAGGCGAGAGCAACAACAACGTCTCGTACTCTCGATCCGATCTCCCGGCGAGATCTAGTCTGAGCTGTTTGTATAGATGTGGGTGTATCGGTGGGATCTGCGAAGGGATCGATGGGTGTTGTAGTCTGGTGGTGTTCCGAGAACGCTTGTCGTACATAACTAGTAACTTCGTCCATTGCGTCTCCAGCATAGGAAACAGTACCAACGTGTATTTTCTTCAGCTCCATTTCTAAAGCCTCATTAGCAAGATATCATAGATTTACTACTATTCGGAATGTTTCTTACCGTTTTGGGTAAGAGTACCAGTCTTATCGGTTAAAAGATACTCTACTCTTCCAAGTTCTTCGGGGATGGTGCTAGTTCTGACGACTGTCCCTTCAATTCCTTTGTCTCTTTCTATAAACCAGGCATATACACTCTTTCCCATATCGAGATTCACACGCAAACTAATTGGAATGATAGTACTGAACAAGATCAGGAATCGAAGAATGGCAATATACCAGGGCATGTCACTAAGTTTGGTATGGCTATCGCTGTTTGTCGGTTCCTTGGGTGATGTATAATGTAGGACAACGAGGAGAATGGAGATGGTAAGGGTGAGCGCGCACAGAATCTTTGTGAGACTGTTGATTTCGATTTCGAGAAGACCTGTTTTCGAGCGGGACTTTGAGGTAGAGAGGGCCTGTCGTGTTTGCGTACCGGTATATACTACGGCGGCGAGAGTAGGAGTAGAGGATGCAAGGACCGTGTTGGCCCATGCTGTATGGTCGATCGTGAGTGGAAGAGATTTGAGGTTGCGGGGATCATTTGGATTGATATATTCGATAGTTCCAACAAATGTATTTACTGCCTTCGACGGTGGGGATGCTGTAATTTTGACATTTTGGAGTTGTGTAGTATCGAGGATTTGGGTTAGTGGCGACGCCAGCCGCAGTTTCCAGTCGGTTTCACCATCAAGCTGATCTGTCCGGATGAACGCTTCACCGGATGGCCCGTCATTTTCTGTCACCGCTTCAAGGCCAGAAGAGGCCATATCAGGGACCGTTTTCAAAAGGATTACATCGGCTGGGACTCTCTGGTCCTTCTTCAGGTACAAGATATCACCAACTTTGATGTCACGTGACTTCTTCTTGATGATACTGCTGACGATGTTGTCGTCTTCCTGACCAATGGTGATAGCATGGCCACTACTAGAAGATCCTCTTCGTGCCCTCTTTCCCTTTTTATTTGCTGATAGCAAGTCTGTAAAGACCATACAGTCGACCTCCTCACTATTCGCCTCGGCATCTCTTCTACGTCGAGCAATATCGTCAAAAGCTTCCTTCCCGAGAGTGACTGCTAAGACAAACGCGAGTGGTACGATGTAGGTGCTTAAGTATCCTATCCGCAGTTTGGGTATTATTTGTGATAGGGCGACCAGGAGAAAGTAAAGATTGAAGAAGTACTTGAATTCGTTGTATAGAGTAAACGGCAAGAAGGTGAGAGCTGTGTATTTGGCATTCGATATGACATTGAGAGGGTACGCCGATGAGGGAGACGCAAGGTCAACAGTCCTATTCGAATCCACTGCGGCCGCTCCCTTGTCCTTAGGTGTTTTCCGTCCAGCTGAGCTCCCACCGAATAGCCCAAATCGAGATTGGGAAGATGGTGTCGTCGGTCGGAGGAGGGGTGTATCGGCATCTTCAGGGCGAACCGACTCTTCACTATGTTTCCCGCCTTCGATAGATTTCCTACGATCAGCGATCAGCGCCTCCAAATCTTCTTCGTCATCGTGCAGTCTGTGTTCGGTCCGGCCTAGTCGACGGCCAAAGGTTTTGAGGGCAATTCGAGTGGTAAAGGAGGGCGAGCGCCGGCGCTCTGAAGACTGACGAGCCTCTAAGCTCCTTCGTGGCAGGCGGTAGGAGTGGTCGTGGGAGATAGATGTCGAAGGATTGAACCGATGAGATGATGGATCAAGCTCTTCGAGGGGAAAGTCGTCGTCCGAGTCGTCGGTGAAAGAGGCCGGAGAATCGGGAGGGAGTAGACGTGACGCCATAGCGGATTATAGAGGGAGGGGGCTAGGTATTATCATGGAGACGTCGATGTTCATGACGGGAGACACGCGAAGGTCGAGTTGAGATGCTGGAGGGGAACGAGATGATGATAAAGTTTCGAGATGATGTTTTGGCTGACACCTGACGAACTAACGAAGTGGCCGCAGGGGATGGTTTCCTCTTTCGGACTGGGCTTGCGTTACGTAGACGCTTGCGCAACACAAAAAGACGCAGTTCAACCTCCTTCCAGCTTTCACGGGCCACGGACTCCGTCTGAGTGTCAGCGACGACGTATGACAATACGAGAGTTAAAAAGTTAGTCATGGGGCCCGAAGGCCGATATATGGAGACAGAGAAAATTGGAATGGGATCGCTGTATTGTGATTTCTCTCTTTCAAGCAATTTCTATATAGCTACTATAGGCAGCCCTACGAACACAGAAGACAACCTTTGGAACTGGGGAAATAAAATTATGCTCGGGTTAACGTTCGTATTGAAATCTTATTTGTTTAACATGTTATTCTAACTTACTACATAAATCTCAGATAGAAATCCTTCGCTATTTTTTATGTTTGCGTCGTCGACTGGATAATTCTCTGAGGGTACGTTTCTCCCTGGGTTTCTGATCGATATCATCCTTGTTGACGGCTTGTGAATTTGGTCTTGGTATCGTCGTCCTGCTGAATTCTTGAAGTACATTTCCTCGTGGACTCCGTGGGTCTGAACTTCCCCCCAGAGTATTTACTTCTCTTTCCTGTTTCTGTCTCTTGGGTATATCTACAATCATCTGTTTGCTGGTTGGTTTCGCAATTTGGATTCTCGAAGAAGTTTCAATGGTTGCTTCCCAATCTGCTGGGTTCTGAAAATCTGTGGGCAAAGTATCTGGAGCGAAGAGGCGACAATGTCGCCATTCTGGTGGTACTCGCCTACCTCGACGAAAGCGGTTGTCCCCTCTGTCTGGACTTCCTCCTAGAAGTTGGGCACTTGCCCCGGCTCGAGAGCCATCTAATTCAGACGTTTCCTTTATTTTCCTAGCTTCTACTTCTTTGGTCACGCTCGCTTCAAATGCTTCAAGCGACACTTGGTACGCTCGATCCCCTGCGTACTCAACGCATTTTATCCACGGTGTTTCATGGTAAATTACTGGATCTCCGCCGACAAGTACAAGAGTATTTGTCTGTCTTCGAAAGTACGCTTGGATGCGAGTCTTGTTTAGATTTGAGAATGCTTCGTAGTCTCTGTTTTCGAGACGACAATCTCGGCGAATAATGCGGGCTATCTTGTTGGCAGCCTACATGATGTCGGTTCTTGGTAAAGGGTTTCTCTTTTATGAATCGCGATTAATCGATCTAGGTGCAAGTGGGAAACGAAGTAGTGTATCATGTAATGGTAAGTAATAAAGAGTCCGGGAGAAAGAATCCGTGGCCTCAATATATATGCCCGATCTCGAGACCGTAGTATCAGAAAATACAGATTGACTCGAGTTTCGAATATCTCCATGCATATGCATTTAGTGTCGTATCAAGCTTGAAGTCAGAATGCAGGATCTTAAGTACGTAGCTACCAATGCTACCACGGATGATTGGACTACAAGTTTGAGAAAAACTCGGAAATCTTGTGTCCGAAATACGTTCCAGCTTTGGATTTACTAATTGGTGTAAATCCAAGCTTCTAATCCTCACATGAAGCCAGGGTCCATGACTGTGAAACAATATTCTACATCAAACAAAATTTAAAAGTATAAGCTGCTACTGAGCCACAATCCCCCTACAACTACAGCTCTAACTTCCGGCCTCTAGAGGCATTGCATTCCCGCACCAGATAGGAAGTAAACCACGAGTATATGTAAGTCAGTGATACCTTATACGCCTCCACCGTTTCCTCAGGCACTAGCTGCCCAAGCTTCGGCACAGGCGAAGCAAATATTAGTCAACCAAGCCCAACAATATGGCGTCAACACTAATTTCATGTGGTCTCAAACCAAACCATCTCGAGGGCATACTTATATATATCCAAATACAACAATTAAGTTATGTCATGGCCATTTTAGCTAGCTGGGGTTAAGTTGAATGTTGGACGTCATACAGCTTCACCGCCAAGCCTCGTTTAACAGTTGCCGGCCAACCTGCGGTTGTACCTAAACTGCTATTGGTGTCTTGTCTGGGGGTTGGTCCCAGTACAACCTGGAGTGTTCTCGCACAGCCTGCGGTCGCTGCTCTTGCACAACCTGCAATGCCTTGATAGGCGTCTGAAAGAATAACAGGGTATAGTAGGCGGTTTTTTAACCAAGACACTTAAAACAGTCTCTAGCATATCTAGTCGGGGGGATATATCGGGTTTTGATAATTTACATCCGTTATTTTCTTCATGTGGATGTCCTTACAATAATAACAGAAAATTTGCGGCTTTCTGTTTGAGCAACTTTCGTGATCAAGAGTCGAATGATATGCCTATATGTAGACTGAATTCGAAGGCGTGGAATAGAACCTCGCTTTTGGTGCGTGATATGGGCTTATAGAATGCACTTTGATTGTATGTCGAATGCTTGCAAAATCACTCTTAATGAAGATGTTTGGCTTTGGGATATGATAGGGAGTCATTCGAAGATGTACACGCGTACGTGCACTTGTCCGGTAGTCTCGACTTGTTAGGGCGGTCGTTTATCAAAATCCGAAGATATCATGCCTCGATTCTAAACATTTGCAACCTAAGCTTGCCTGAAATCGAGGCTGCATGCATGCCAATTCGAATGTGACAGAAGACTGTGAACCAATGGGCTAGGATTCCTGACGTTTGTGACCCACGCAGCCACGAACCAATGCTTCGGAACCGGGCCAGGGTCAGAAAACATGCCTGAAGTGCATCCGTTCCCCACCTTTTCCCGTTCCAGACCACCAAAGTTGGAATGCGGCGCACAAATAAAATCGAGACCGAATCCGATAATTTGTTCTGGGATCGCGTTCCACGATCATATATATTTTTGTTATTTGAAATCCTCTGCCTCATTTGCCTTCAATCGTGACACTCGCCTGTTACTTCGAACAAGACCCCTTGATAAAATAATGTTACCCCTTTAATACTGGCCAAAGTCCGTCTTTTCCCTTTCTCGTCTTTTCTCTTTTAGAGAGAGAGAGACGACTGGTAACTCAGTTCGCGAAAAAAAACACACTTTAAAGGCTCGATCGTGGGGTTTAGTCTCCGATCGATTGGACATTGGATTGCATCAAGGGTATTTGAAGCACCTCGAACGCGTCGGATACCGAATATCGATCGGTTGCTGACTCGACTAAGCACAAGCAGTACAATGTCGCTGCTGGACCAAGATATACCAGTTCAGACATGTTCAAGATGTAGCATGCTAGTGAGCGGGAACAGCCAGGTTCGTTTGTTTTCAGAACATGCCTCGATTGGGTTTGTGGATTGAGAATCGTCGCTAAGCGGAGAAACTTCCCATTGAATATTTGTTAGCCCGCCACACGTGCTCGACATCCCTACGATCGCTATCACGATTTGGACGGCCCACGCCGGGTGACCGTCTATGTAAATCCGTCGAAAAGGCCGTACGTCGCGCCCTTTCGGCGGGTGCAGACTTTGGAGGTAAACATATGTGCTGAAAGAGTTTACAAGCACCGTACGCTAACTGCTTGTTTGTTGATTGCTTGGACAGCGCCTGCTCCAATATGTCGCCACGCTCCCACACCCACAAGTGCGCTTCCTAACCGCTGCAAACCCTTCACAACCGAAATACAAAGTGTGCGAAGAGAAACTGTTCTCAGGTCAATGGCAACTAGTCGACCGTTCGGGGTGTATTATTCGTCCCGAAGATTTCGAGGAGCTGGTGCACGATGGAATGGATATCACGATTGATACCCTGCCTCAGGACCTGCCGCAGGAGGTCCAGGAAGAAAGAATGCCAGCGTTAGAACCGACCATGCAAAGCCATGGACAAAAGAGTGTTTCGGTGGTCGAGCAAAGTGAGGTTGCAGGTGATTTGATGGATATGCAGACCGCGACCGACCCTCTTGCGGCGCATCAACACCAACATGTCCAGTCAGTCCCATCTGTCGGGGCCTATCATGGCCCTTCTAGGCTTTTTATCCCGACATACATACCCGATACCGCGTACCAGGAGACAAATGATGTAACCGAATTGGCTGGTGAGGATAACCCGGAGCCTCAAATCCCACAATTCGATATGCCACAAAATGGGTTCGTCATGCCTCCTAGGCCAGTACCGCGAAATGGACCTCGAGGAAGCGTTGGGATGAGTCCATCGGCAATTGCATTCAAGCCTGGCGGGATGAGCTCTTCTGCATTGCCGCTGGAGAATCCACTTTTTCATCTTAGACAGGCAGCAATTAAGCGCTCGATGGCTATTCCAATAATAAAGCCACCGTCTCCATCACCTATGATGTTAGCACCGGAAACGGATGTTCCGGATGCTCCTGTCGTTCAGGAAAAGCCGGAGAATGATCGTGACTGGTGTGACGAGACTTCTGTTGTCGTAGAACCAACTGAGGAACCAATCGATCGAGATGGAGTACCACTCACCGAAGCTGCAATATGGAATGACTCTCTTCTTAAAGAATCTCCCTCTGAGCAGACACACCTACTTGCTGGGAAAGAAAAAGGACCCAAAATTGTGGAAACGGATGATGTTGAAGAAGTAGAGTCGGTTTCGGAGACAGTCATCGCACCGGAGCCAGAGTACGAGCCCTTGCCAACAGAGAGTAATAGTGGAATTCAAAGCCAAGGAGAAGAGATGACTCAAAGCGACGGGGAGGAAAGCGCTTCTATATACAAAACCGAAGGCAAATATGACGGTGAAAGTAGTCTCTTCTTAGATGATGTTCCGGATACAGCGGTGAATGATCTCGCGCCAAACGAGATTGAATTGCCTGAATCGGAATCAGAGATTGGGAGCAATCTGGGTAAGGTGGTTCTTGTAGAGGCAAAATCTTCTCCTGATGAACATGAACACAGAAAGGATATGAAAGCCAATCAGTCTCCAGCACTCATGGAGCCTGTGGATTCAAAGGAAGTAATCAAAAAAGTTGTAACCGAGGAGTCAATCCAACCTGCTCCAACCAAAGTGGACCCCGAAGCTGTGGAATTTAAACCAACGGCTGAAACCAAGATTGAGCATCTTCCAGGCGATACTAACTTCAAGTGGGAAGAAGAGCCAATATCTGAGCTTGAGCCGAAAGAGTCCGCCACACTGTCACAAAGTCTAAACCCGACTGCTGATTCGTATGGCTCGGATACAGCTCCGGCATGGGATGCGAATGAAAACTTTGAGAGTCAACCAAGTTGGACTGATTGGTCTACTAATGCCGGTGAGGCGAGCTACACTGACGCCGATTGGGACAACAGAGGACGTGTTCCTGTTGCCGCTGATGAAGATAGCGGTAGGTCTTAGACTTTTTTTAAATTTTCTTCCCGAATTCAGGGTCATGCTAACAGTAGTTTTTAGAGTGGGCACCTAAGAAGAAAAGCGAGCCAGCGTTTGTAGAACCACCACAACCAGCGAAGACCCCTTCGGGCGCAGGCAGTTCGCAGAAGCCTGCTTGGGCTGCCGTGGCCGCGTCGACATATACCCCCCCTCCAAAAGTCCCTCCAGCGCCGAGTAAGAGTATTTCAATAATAAACCCAAATACAGGGAATGCCGTGGTTCCCCCGGGGAACAGCCCCCAAAGCTCAATTAGCAGCGGCCCAAAACAACAAAAGCAAGCTAACAATGATTACTTTATCCGCTTTGTGCCTTCCGCGAGCTATCCTAACGCCAAATCCAGACCAAACAAAAACTCCGTCGGGGGTTTGACTACAATCCGAAAGTTAACACAAATGTATGCCAGGCATTATAAGGATTCTGGGTTGCTATCTATTGCAGTTAACCTCAATCAAAAGGCGACATTTGAGGTTTGTTGGTCGAAGACAGAAGATGGAGTGGTTTTGAGTTCGATATTCGACGCCGAGAAGAAAATACAAGAATGTCAGTTTGGGCTGCGCGATATCTGGATCTCAATCACTTATTCTGGACAATCTGCAAAGGCTTCAAATTCAAACAAGGGTTAGCAATATGTAATGCAAGGAGTCTAAAGACTGCGTTTATTGAAGACTCTAACCGTTTCTTAGTGACGGTTTTACTATGCCGACGATGACTTGTTTCTCATTTCTTAACCTGTTCATGTGTAACGACTAAAGTTTTCGTCTACAATACAATGATGGTTATTTACTTGCGTAACGCGCCTCGTAAGAGACCATGCTCCAATCCTGCAGTAACTTGAGAAAAGGAAATAAGGCTTCGGGTATTTAGATTTGTGACCTTCTGGGACCTACGACTATGGACTAGTCTTACGTTGGGTTAACATGATGAATCTGTTGTGTTGGCAACTGCAAACTCCAACAAGATCTGTTTTCATGATCAAACGGGCGCAGAGATCAGATCTCGAGAGGGAAAGAATAAAGAGATGAAAATGTTCAATTAAAAGCAGCAGTGCTTAGTATATATGAGCTTAATTTGGTTGGAGTTTGCTTGCTAGCTTGAATTAAAAGTAGTCGACGTGGCGAGTATATATATACTGACTAAGACCGTCGAGCGTGGTCAAGGCAGCGGGGAATTCAATACGCAGACTCTAGGGATGCTAGTAGAGATTTTTAGACCTAGATTGGTTCTTTTTCTACTAGCGGCTTGCGCCTCGGATTGGTCTGGTTTGCTCATCTGCCAGGAGGATTTATTTTCACCACGAAGAGAATTGTTTTATCATGTAAACCGGACCATGACGGGTTTGAACAAATTTTTGTATTTGTATCTTCGAGCTTCAGTAAATCTAACTTGAATAAATAACTTCCTCCATGAGAATATGAGTTGGAAAAGTTAACATAGGAAAGCTATCTAAAGTGCGTGTGCGGATGCGTGCCGCGTAAACATTTGGCTTTGATGACTGATCCGCGCCAGATGCGCAGTCTTCCCGCATCTTCTTTGACAATCCATGACCCGAAAAAAATAAAACATAAAAAACCATGCGCATCATACATCATCGTTTTTGGCTTGCTCGGAAGAGGCGGATGAGCGACGGGTCTTTCTTCCGCTGTCAACTGCCCTTTGATTTCATGTCGCTTGTCAAGCTCACATCTAGCTCGATATCTCTACCTACTTAGGTATATACGTCGTTTGGGATCCCGAGGTCTCCAAGACCGAATATACAACTTCTTTGCACTACACAGCTCGGATTAGAAATATTCGGATAGGTCAAAATACAACATCTTGCAAACATGGATCTCTCGGGTTCCCCTTCGACTCCGACGGGTGCTAGGCCACGACAACCTTGCCGCGACTTTTCGCCGGACTCAGCGATTGAGAAAGCATTAGCTAACAATCCGTTTCTACAAGCCGCTGTTGCTCAGTTTTATACGATTGAGCGTCCTACGACATGGCATGAAGTACCTTTTTTCGCTGAAAATTCGCTCGTCTGCCCTCCGCCAACCAGGGCTGGCACAGACGCTACGAACACATACATTGACTCTGGTTATGGATCCTCGTATATCGCTCCTGCGGGCTCTACGCTATTCGAGGAGCCGAATAATAAACAAGATTCGAGTGCTTCTAGCAACGTGATATCTGTGGAAGGCCCGGTCACGGATAGGCATTCAGCTAGCTTCTCGGAAGTGGAATCTGAAAGCCGGGATGCCCATGAGATTCAACCGGATAGAGCTGATTACCGCAAACCTCTTATTGTTACATCCGTTGTTTCCCACCAGAAAGATGACGTTCTGTCGCCTATGACCGAAACCTCCGAAGCATCTCTTGCTCGAATGATCCCACCTGGTTTCACCACACAGCGTGTCTGCTCCCAGCCAGCAGCCTATCTATTAAAACACGACAGTAACGAAGGTGGCATTATACTGAGCCCCGACGGGAAGATACAGTCTTATATCCAGGATATGAAACAAAGCTCCGCCGAGTATTTTGCTCAGCTCGCGGAGAATTCACAGAACTTTGGTTACCAACCTACCCATCCTCTCCAACCATTCACCCAGTCCGATTGTTATAACCACCAACCTCCGTTCTATTATGAACCCATGCATCAGCGGTTGGTGAATCCATTTCAGGGTCTTTCTCAACGAATGCCTCAATTGAAGGACGATGTTATCCCAAGAATAGATATCAGCGGCTATTCGAATGTCCTTCATCTTCCCACCAATCCTTCGGACATACTGATTTATTTCAACTCAATATGCGGTGCCGCTTCTCTTTCCAAAACACGAAAACTTTTGATCGAAGACAATATCCAAGGTACAACTGATGTATTCAATCTCCTAGATGACTGTATTTTTCAAATGTGCGATGCACTTAACACAACACGTTTGCGGAAAGAAGAAGGATATTTGGTGTATGATTTCGTAACCGAAATTCACGACGGGAAAATAAAACCCTCTTCCACCATTATTGAGGATTGGAAAAAGATGGTCAAAGAATGTCGAGATCATCTCACGGGTTTGGGTAATTTGGGATACAGTCTTGTGTTGAACAAGGGCAAGGTTGACGCCGTACGAGGGGCTATCGTTCATTTCAAGGATAGTTGGGAAAACGAGATATTTGGCGGGTGTATAGATGAGGACTGGGAGGCATGGTCGGATGATTTGGAGATCATGAAGGAGTATAATACGTTCAACAGGGAGATTCAAAGGCTGATGAAGGAGATTGAGGATGATTTATTGTTGGTTGCCAGATTGGAGAATATGACCGTGGCCTTTGGGAACGCGGTCTTTAAGGCTGAGATGAAGCTTTTGGAAGTTGAACGAAAGTATTGGCTAGGTGGGAATGGACTTGTTTCCTAACGTGGCGCTTACCTGGATCGGAGTTTGGGTTGCTTTTGGAGTTATAAGATGCAATTGCTGGAATCGGTTGGAATTATTGTTTTAAATGGGCTCGAAGCATGGAAGGTCTCTTAGTTGAATGTTTCACTTGTGCTTTTTTGGATTAGATGCATGTGAACACAGGGGAGGTTGTTATTTAGTGTAAAGCTCTATTGTGTTAAGCTGTCCTCTTTACTGGGATTGAATGATAGCATAGGATACAACGTTTTTAGTAGATAAGATTCGTACTAGAAATTTAATAACTTGGTATAGGTTTTGTAACAAGAGTCGATTTCCGAGGGATACGTATGTAGGATGCTGGGCTCAGACACTGAGCAGGTTCGCGAGGAATTTTACGCGACTGCCATAGCATACATGAAAAGCACGAATCTTGCTGTAGAATTCCACGCCACACAAAAGATACCCTATTTGAAACTTCACCTATACGCCTTGAAAGAAGACTAAATGGCTCGGTGGCACACGAGACCTAGCTTGGAGGCTTTGAGTATCCTCAGTCTCTTACTTTTTCTTCTAATAGATCAGGTTCAGCCTCGGTACGTTGGACTATTGTGGGCCAAAATCATCAAAGACCCTAAGACAGGCAGGGAGAAAATCCAAAGATGGGATGGTGATGCTTTTGAGATTCCGGATACAGAAGATGTATGGCAGGACGGGGAGTGTGAAGATCTCGAGGTTGAGGATTCAGAGGTATTGCAAGAGGTCAAGTATTACGCAGGGAGGATCAACGGTAAATGTTTTCTCATTCTCGAATTCTCTCTGCTGTTCATATCTTGTGCTTCCGAGGCGGTCTATATAATATACTCAAATTGAATATACTAACCATATTGAAAACATACCAGTTGAATTCCCTTTCTTCCTTCGAAGAGTTTTGATATATGAAGGTTACGGATGTGAGCCTCAGAATCTCGTTCCGGACGCTACCGTCAATCTCGAGAACTTGGATCTCACCGAATCCGAGCAGAAGAAATGGCAGAAGCCGGAGTGGCTGTTATACGACGATATCCCGTACGGTCATAGACCGGAAGGATATTTCTCTATCGGCCACGAAGTTCACATCGAAAACCTTGATACCTTGCCGGGGAGGGATATTCCCGACGGCTTGAAGAAATGGCCTGACCCGCGGGATTATCGAGAGTATGGGAAATGGGAGACAGCGTTGGAAAAGCACAACCGGGTTATCTCTGCCCAAAGAGGGATAGAGCATATCAATCAAATCGCGGATCAAATGAAACCGTCAGAGTACGATGAGAGTGCATACGGCGAGGATAATGATGTGGAAGAATGGTGGTCAGAGTTGAATGGGTATTGGGATTTAGTGCCATATGATATCAGGGGGAATATCAGCATAAGACTTGAAATAGACTATACGAGGTGGCATTTGGATAAATTTATTGAGGATCCGTATATAATGTCGATGGAGGATCCCGAGAGGTACATGAACTGGAAGCCCGGGGAGTCATTTCAAAGAAAGCAAGCGGAACCTGGAAGATTTAAGTATTTTAGAAAGCCTCCTCCAAACAGCTGATCAACCGACTGAGCTAGGATACAACAGCGCAGGACTTTTCAACATGTGTATACGTGTGTACATCTATATGTACCGGTATAACCTGGCTTCAAAGACGACTCAGATGTATATTCTTAAGATATTAGCTGGCCAGCGCTAGATCCGAAATCTCCAAGCCCTTCGCTTCGTCGGGTGGCTAACTTGTGTGGCAAGGCACATATGCGCATACCTCACTATAGGACTAGGATGACACTAATAAAGTGAGCAATATACCTCCTAGCATCACTCCATTTCCAGGCCCAGGGCTCATCTGCTTATGAGCAATATCGAGTGAAATCAAATGCGGGTTGTCCACGTTCTCTTAATGCTAGAGCATCTCATTCTCGTTTTTTGTCTTTATATATATTAATTATCAATAACATTGAATTCATAGTTTATAACTCGAATTCAACGTTTAGCCCGAAGACTGGGTTCGATATCACAGATACAGCTTCAAGCTCAGTCGCAACAAAAAGAAGTGATATTTGTATACCCAAGTAGTTAGCAGATATCAGATGCAATGGTAACGCCATGTGGACCTATTATATAAGATTTTTTCTTGGGCTACCAGTCTTGGCTTCATGCTACGAGATGGCCTTCACGCCCTACATGGCTGATCCAGCATCATTAGACGAAGTTGTTTGGCACCAATACCAACCCGGCGTAACATGCGCCAAAATACCGGTCGATAGAAATCAGGACGTGAGCGAGGTCTTGCTGAGAAATAGCCCGAGCGAATCCAACCCTCCTTGGGCGATGGTATTCTATTCCGCCGATCTAACGACAGAGCGGTCGTCATCCATCCTATGCTCCGAAGCAAATATATCCCTCTTTATCAAATGGTATCCTTATCCGAACTCATTACAAACTCATATCCTCGCCGACACGAGTATTACCCATTTTAGTGAGATTTTGGTGGATGATCCGCTGTGGAATGCCGTGGACAACCTAGCAGATGGCGATGTACGTACTGTCGACTTTTCCGGCCGCCCCAGGGTCAAAGTATTGAAGAACAAAGTTCAACTTGAGTTCCCTGATTATCTCGCCCCTGAAACACCGGTACGAGGCGACGATTGGGCTGATAACGATGTTCTCTCGCAAGTCGCGGAATCTATTACCACCATGGAAGAAGAAGATCTGGATGATCTGTCAGCCGCGGCAGAGGAAAGGATATTCGACACCGAACTACCTCAACAGGAAGCGAACCCATTTCAAGAGATGTTTGATTTTGAGAAAGACTTCCCTGCTGTATACGAAACGATCATTGTCCACTTTATCGAGTACCGACAGCGCTTGTTAAGTCAAGGGGTTTATATCCCTATTCCACCCGGTCTCGTCGCTAGATATAGCTACGAGGAGCTCGAAAATATGGGACTCACGCAGGATCCAGATAGAGAGGCTGCCGCCTGGTCGCGCCTCACAGAACTTCGGCGTACAGTACCAGGCTTTGATGAGAGTACACCATTTGAGTTCAAGCTGTTCGAAGGAAGGGAGCCTGGTCTCTTTTATCAATTGGTTCCAATGGAATTTAATGGAGGTTTAAATGCTTTTGGAGAGCCACGTAGGGGTCTTATGGCTGGCCCAGAGTCGCAGACCCGAGTACCGAATCCCCAAGACTTAGCTCAGGGAATACCATCCATGCCACAACCGCAACCGCAACCGCAACAGCAGCCTGAGTCACATCTTGTTGGTGCACCGCCCGGCTATCTTAATGAGAGCGAGGAGGATGCCCCGCGGCGAAACAATTTGGGACAATATGCAACGTCCGTGTCTACGTCAGAGGAATCTAATTCTCCCCCACTACGTTCAATGCAGGGGGGTCAACGGGCTCCTCTTGATAAAGAGATACCTGCCGATTACAGTTTTTCAGCATATTCTCTAACAAAACCCCCAATATCGAAGGAACAGGAGAACGAAGAATGTCTTATTCATGATGAGTGTCTAACTGATATTGAAGAAGAAGAATATCACCCTGAGAAAGAAGGCGATTAATGGTATTAGTGGCCGAAACGATAACCGTGTTATAAAGAAGAGTGTCCTCTGTAAGAGATGATCAGATATGTATGCACGCATGGATGAAATGACTAACAGGAAGATTAAGACGAGATGCAGTCCTTCAAAAGCATGGAATATACCAAAAATGACAGAAACATTTTGAACAAGTATAAGATGCTGATGGAAATTATGGCTAAACTCCGTTGAAAACTAAACGTCTAGGAAGAGAAGACTTTCGAAACGTGATGCGACAGATCGCATTGATGACAATAGTGATAATTGAACTTAAAGAAAAAGACCAAGACTGTTTCGGGGGGGACTTCAGTTAGAATTGGCATTGTGGTTTAGTGTAAATATCGACAACTCGGTCGCGACTTCTCATACAACTACATCTTCTATCGGTTGATCCATAGAGTCAACTATTTCCACTCCCTGCTTAAACTCCATCATGAATCTTGAATCTTCGGATTTGGCGTCACTGTTCCTCTCGGCCGGAGGAAGCTCTAATGTCCGATCGGCTATGGATTTGTCCCTCGTAGACTCAAATTTTCTATTGTCAGCATCAAAATTAATGTATGCCTCCATGGTTTCCAAAATGTTTTGTGACTCTCGGAGGTTACTCGCGATTTGGATGTCCTCGATAGTTGTGCCACCGTTGAGAGCTTCGACATCTAAGATCCTCAAAGGGTAAACAACTACTGGCTGATTCAAGCTCACTCTGAGCGATTGTAAAGTCGTGATAAACGAATTTACGCCCCCTATTATCAGTGACAGAATCGGGAGGATATCTTGATCCGGAAGAGGAGGCTGTTGAGGTTCATCGTACTCTGCAAATCTCTTTCTTCCGCTGATTAGTAGTTTCACAGAAAGGTCATGTCGTCTGCGGGCATCCCATTTTTCCGTAAGAATTCTTCTGAGTGAATGTAAGTATGGCATATAACGGCAAATGCCAGCAACCTTCAGGCTCAAAGCCATATTGACGGCATCAACCCGGACACCGGCACTCATCTGTTTTCTGATAGCTGCAAAACCGTTTACAGTTTTCGCAAGTGCTTTACCCGTAGATTGAATGAGGTAGTGGTGATGCTGGTAGTATTTGAAATCGTCTAGAAAATCGTCACCGTTGTGCCGATGATACAAGCTATTGATATTGTTTTTCAAGTTTTCGAGATGAGCCCAGTAGTGTTGGTTCTCGTCGGGAAACAGCTTTTTAGTATCCTCCGCTAGCTGCGCTACGACATTGAAAGCAGCTGGAGGGATGGCAAGTATAGCCATGTCCCCTGAAGGGGGGTTTCGACGTTTTGCTTCTTTTGGATTGACGACTCTGCCATTCTCCACGAGATCGGCTTTACCAAATTTGAGAGAGCTGTGCCTGTCGAGGCTCCAAGGAGATGCGGAGTTGAGACCGAAGAGATATCTTGTACGAGACCGTCCATTGGCTATCCTTTGATCATGTAGGTGTCTTAGAATTGACTGGTGTATGGTTTGAGGCTGTCTCTGGATGCGACTGCCGATGACGGAATGGGTTCGATTAAGGGGAGGGCGTTTCTGCTGGACGGGTTTCGCTGGTAGCACTCCGGGAGCCATATTTGGGCTTTACTTTGACTCGTAGGAAGGTTTGAACTGGAATTGGAGGCTCTCAGAAGCACAACCTTGTGAGGAGAAGAGATGGAGGAAGAAAGCCCTCCTTCGGGATCAAAGGATGAGAAGGTATCTCCTGGTAGGGTAGGAAACGTGGATGACCATGCCCGAGTATCTGTTGCGCATTTACCGTGGTCACCCATCGACTGTTTGATATTCGCTCAACATCGACACGGAACCAACCGAACGTTAAAAATTAATAAATAAAAACCTCTATTATTTGGGGCTAGGACGTTGTGCATACAGCTCATAGCATGCAAAATGGAAGAATATTTCTTCATCGTCACTACTCATTGCATTGGACTATGTTGACGGCTTGACGGGGGGTCTTAAGTTCAAAGGTAGTCAATCTTGGTCACTTCTTATATTCGATACTAAACAACGGAAATCGGTTTCAAGGCTAACCAAATATACAGGTCGCGTATATAGTATACCACTGGATTGGTTCGGGACCATTATCACCACCATGCCTCGTGGGCCTCGTCGTATTTCCGCCGGCTCGGTTACGCCCAGGGCTCGCACATCGAGCCCCATTGAGAGAACGATTCGTGACCGATTCGCAGCGAGAATCAAGTCTTTCTTCCAACCTGGGCAAAGATATCCGGACGCTCAGAGGCTGTATGCGCCAAATCTAGAAGAACCCCCCGAAGTAACGGCAGCACCGCGGATCGAAGCCGACCCACTAAAATGGCCAGACGATATGGCAACCTCTCTCGATGACATCGATGAGATACCTTTTGACAACATCGACCAAGCAATTCATGACCCACAACAGATGACATTTCCTCAAGGTAACCCTATCGGTTTGGCCGTTGGCCATCAGCCCGCCCCCCACGCCCAAAACCAACTAGCCACCCAAATAAGTGGTCTCGGAGGACAGGAGACGGTGATTTATGAAGATGAGGAAGAATCAGGGCGGGAAGAGACAGAAGGAGAAGAGAACAAATCTTTGATGCAGATAGCCGGGACTTCCCGAAAATCTGACACAATCTCACCACCATTCAATCTCTGGAATGAGATAATCGCCGCGATTACAAGCCTCGGAGTCGACGAAAATGTTGTTAGCACGGGAGCTCTTGCTCGCTACTCTTCTCCATCTATCAAATCGGCTCTTTGGTACGAAGACAACGCCATCGCAATGTTCAAAGATGAGCTTCAGGCATACAGAGCAGCCATCGCTTATATCCGGGAAGCTTCAAAACACATCAAATACCCTGAGAATACCCCAACTAAGAAGGCAGCTTGGATGGAACTGGGCGGATTTGATTTTAGACTTACCGCTGTGTCCAATTATCTCGACATACTTGGCAAGGACTTAGCGAAATGTAAGACTAATTGCCCTGATACCGAGCTAGGGAGAGCAATGGCCATGAATGCTATGGAATTGAAAAACATCTTGAAGGATATTGGTGCCAAAGTGTATGAGCTGAGGGAATTGATAATTTATCGCTTGGTTAGAAAGCACGATACAGCCAGAAATAAAATTAGTATCTTTAGCCCGCTTGGTGGGTTCTTCTAGTATCACAGTGGCATGGATTGTGGTGGGGAATTCTTCTTCGAGTTTACTTGCTAGGACACCGCGATCACCAGGCGAATATTTGGGTAGTTTGAAAATTGGAATCAGAGGCGTGGCAATGATAATAAAATAATTGGCATAGTGGCTCAAATAAATACTTTCCTATACTCATTTTTAACTCGTATGATCTTCAGCCCAGCTGGCCAGTGAACGATGTTGTTGGTGTTGTATTTCAGAACCGGTTAGCCTCTGCCCATATCCCTGCAATTTGTGCCACATACATGGGGGTGGGACCTTATGATTGGCTCAAAAGAATAAGCTTTCAGTTTGGATTTGATAAAACCAGGCCATAGACCAAAGAAAACGATATCTATTGCGGTATTACTGATACTTTCGGTTTTAGAAACATATTAAGTTATACTAGTCTCGTAGTCAGCTATATTTTGGTACACTCCCACGCTTGTAAAATCACTATAGCTCGGTCACACCAACAAAAAACAAAAGACACTGCAGCACTAAATTTTATAAAACGAGAACTGTATGAGACGCTTGCTAAATAGACGCAAGATCCACTTGAAAAAGAAATATTCGAAATGATGTTCTTCTTGACATTGGAGATTATTGGAGTATGCTATCTTAAAATATTGTTTCTATGACATAAGACTTCAGTGTCATGAAATGATACTCTTTTCAGGAGAAACTCTTGGATCTAAAACGACTCTCGCCCTCCGAAGTTGCCCCGGAAGAGTAAAGCTCTCCTGACAGCGACTTCTAAAATGCCTGCGGCCCTCCATCAAGCTCTAATTCAAGATTCAAGTCTGCCAGTAGTTCCCTTTCTTGATATTCTTTAATTGCTCTATGCCACATTTAGTAGAGTCCAACATCATATGATAATCGACTAGACTACTTACTTGTTAACCACGTCCAGCAATGCCTCTCTGCAACTAGCTACTGATTGCAGTACCACCTGGGTTTGTACCACCATATACGACCTATCCCCAATAATATCTGGAATCGCGTCAAGAAGAAATTCGACATACTTGCTGAAGCGAAGCGCTACCTTCAAAGGCTCGCCGGTCTTCCAGAAGAATTTGGGTAACTCCTCGCAGATGATTGCAATTTTCTCCTTGTGCGCTTCTTCAATTTCTTTGGCCTTAATCCATAGATAATATGGTTGACCGAGTTCTTTATAGAGCATCGTTTGCATCTTTTTAGCTTTGGCGCCTAGCTTTTCAATCTCCTCTTCCCAAGCCTCTCGATAATCCTCGAGCTGCAGATTGTGGGGCTCTGAGAGAAAAAAATTGAGCTCTTCTTTGATTTTTTCAAGTCTCTCAGCAGTATCTTTGATGTTTTTGCGTGCCTTTTCAGACCAAATTTCAAGCTTCTTGCATTTTGTGTAAGCCTTGATTATGGTTAGCATATGCGGAGCGTGGAAACTGTCTTCGAATATATCTCGATTCCCGGGAAAGTCTTCAGGATTCTGATCAGGGGTGATTGCCGACATTTTTGGAATGGGTAACCCAATGGGTTAGATGTAGTCTGTAATGTTCAGGAGGTGATGTGAAAGATGAATAATGAAAGAAGGGAAGAAAGCTCAAGTCAAATTGAAATTATTATATATCTAGAACGTCAATGCTTGCCCTAACGGCAATATTTCAGCGTGTTAAGGAGGGCTTGTATTAACGTGTTACTGAGCTATAAATCGCTTTAGAAACTGGAATTTGTTCAGAATGAGTACGAGATGGATATGAGCGCGATATGGCTGTTGACGCTGCTTGTCTATAGGAGATATGTCGGGGCGCGCTGGTGTCGGAACGCTTCTCAATGCGGCTTCATATATAGGGGCTGCTAGCCAATTAATTGCTATACGTTGTGTCATGGCTTCTCCTGGGACCCTCGGAAAGAAAGCTCTAGATTGAAAGATATACCGATGTTTAATGGCTTTTTCAAGTTTTAGTAAAGTATATGAGTAGGCGGTATGCCCATTTATGGAAACTCCATGTCGGCAGATATGATGCGTATATGTATGCATGCCCCCTCTCAGCTAGCTTATCGTGTTTGTCGCTCGAGCTCTGGCATCGAGGCTATTTGCTGTTACAGATTCAGTTTTGCTCTTGCGGGGCTTTCAGTTGGTTAAACACTTGCATCCTATTGAGATCCACTCTTCCGTCGTGATCGCGACTGTTATAATTATACGCGATGAATGTCTGAATACCACACTCAACTGAAAAAACTCATATTAGCTCGAATACTTTGTGGGTACTAAGGGATGTCGTTTCAAATTTGTTGTTGGTGTCTAGAATGGATGAAAGGGCTCCAATTGAGCTTAATCTCACTGTTCTCGGTATTATCATACCTACAGCTATTATTACCATATTGATATTACATTGGTTCATGTTGATATGAGAGACGTCCCTTTCGCACCTTTCCAGTTTTTATAGAAGTCACCTCATGAATAGAACAAAGATTAGGCTATCGAAATGACAGTAACATAATTGCACGAATTTTTTCGATTTTTCTTAATTAAAAACTAGCAAGTCCTCTCATCTGCTTCCACTTCGATAAAAATGAGAGGCCGAGTCCACGCATGGCGCCTAGTAACGCTTTTAAGTTTCTTCGCTGGGAATACAATTGCCAACGAAGCAGCACTATCAGTCTATTTTCCTGACTACCCAAATCAACAGCCATGGATATGTATGAAAATTGTCTTGTAGACTTAGCTTAAGTATACTTCAAAATAATGGTCCCAGATTTAACCGTTAATATCATATATTATAATATTCCAGTATGCCAACCGGGAAACCGACCTGGAAACGAGCCTCTTTTCGATGGCATCGTTGCGATTGATCCGACTCGAGGAACATGCGAGACCCACGGACATAGGCGATATACGGCGGATTTCGAATGGTATCCCTTGTACGTGAACTTAGCCGAAGGGGAACGAGTACCTGGTATTAGATTTCACGGCGAAGAACACGGGTCCAAAATGCTATTCCCAGTAGCGAGGAGAGATATGCCCTTCGTAATGCGTACGCCACGGCCTGGTTTAGCCGTAGCCTAGTAGGTCACTAACTTCATATTCTTGCAAAATATCTTTTAGCAATATGAATGATGTCTAGAGGAGGCTTGGAGCTGACGTATAAAAATCGCGAACAGTTGGATGGTAAGAAGAGGTGGTAGAAGGATAGACCCGGCCCTCTGGTCATTCCTTCCAGGTGACAGCTTGGAATTTATAGGCCATTCATTGGAAGAGGATCACACTATTAGAAGTCAGTTCTTGCAACTTTCACTAAGACGAGGAATATAACTGATAAACGGACTTTGCTCTAGTGCGAAACTTCGGTGATGGTAATTTCCGCCTTAATCGTGGCCCCGCTGCACCCGATAATATTCGCGTTGAGTTACGTTATACACGAAATTGTCTCTTACGGTGCTGTAAACAGCTTGCGATGTGCATTGGAGACTTGTTATTCAACGTTCGTTAGGTCAGTCAAAATTGGGCTGCTATGAGACGTGCGAATCAGGTTCCCGCACCAAATCCCAACGAGATTATTATTGGTAACCGAGTCGGTGGGCCAGGCGATCAAGCTGCTCTTCTGGAAGCTATAAATAATGTAGCTTTAGCAGCGGATTTAGAATTAATGGTTGATGATCAGGATTCCGAGGCCGAGGACACTAGAGGTTCTCCGGGCCAAACTGACGAGGCTGAGCATGACCCTTCGCTCTGGGATGAAATTTTACAGAAAAGCCCAGAAGATCCCGAAGAAGTATTCGAACGTGTTGATGTCGAAGATGACGGGATAGACGAAGGAATTTGGAATAACAATAATATTGAGCTTATACCTCTTCCTAGAATTGAAGAAGAGGGTCACAGTCAAGATGATGAAGAGAACGACCAGCTCATGAATAATGCCTTCGCCGATCTTGAGGGGATGAATCATTCTTTTTAATAAATATTATATGAGAGAATTAATTCGAATTAGTACTGTTTCGGATGTTTGGTACGTACACAAGTATACGCTTCAAAGTGATGTTGAGGATACAATGCCACCGACCTAGTTTCTTATATAAGAAATTAACGCTCCTAAGAGACGGCTGCGTTTATATTTAAAGTTCAGACACGATCAAAAGAATAATAGTGTAGACTTTTAAAAGTGTGTCCTCCTTCTTGACCACAAGACTATGAAGTTATATCGTTTGTTGAGTTTACGGATACATAAGTAGTATAATACTATTCGATTTATAGACACTCCTGAGTTTCTAACTTCAAATACGCGACAAGAAGTAGATTGATTGGAGTATCATATTCTTAAGAGAACACTAGGAAGGCAACGAAGGTGAGGAAGAAGACAAATAAAGACGAAGGAATCACAAAGCCAAGTCAAAAAAATGAAGAAGATGTATAAAATTAGATCTTGTGATCTATAAGGCTGATGATAGTGTCAATTATCAACCCTAGCGCTATGCGACAGCTTGATTCAGAAGCTATATCTATGCTAGTCTCGTAGCCTATCCATGCAGTAAATACTTAATATTCGAAAACGAAAAAGAAATTCCCAGCTGGGCATAGACGCAAAGTTTTGTCCATTAATCCGTATTTTCAAAAACAGCCCTGATCTCTTCCAAGCACTGCCTTGCTGTCTCCACCACCCCTTTCAATTTTTCTAAATTTTCTCGAGCCTTTCCTTGTGAAGCTTCAATATGCGCAATCTGGGTCTTAACGGTGGAACTGTTCGCGCGCCCGGAACGTCTGCAATCGCGTTGAAACAGAAGAACTGCAACTGTAACTTTTGCCATCTGAACGTGAAGTTCGGCGGTGTCGACGCAGCCATCTTCAAGATCGCCGAAGTACTTCTCATACCAGCCCTTCATCTCAGAATTTGGTCGTGAGTTGGGGTGTGCTGTGCGATATTCTTGCACGGCTGCAAGAAAGTCCTGAACTTGTGTGAGCCAATCTCTAGACGCACGTCTTGAAACGGTCGAAGCGTAACTGATAACTTCCTGGAGATTGTCGAGAATGTCCGAGTATTGAATTGAGGCTCTTGTACGGGCGCTTGAACGGCTAGACGCCATTTTGATATCTTGTGATTGTATGATTGATATGCGGAGCTTTGTTTGTCGAAGGAAGTAGTTTGGTTTCTTCGGGGCAATCGATAATCGATGGTTGGTGATTTGAAATCGAGCAAGCAACGGCGGATACTGAAAACGAGGGCGCCGATATTATCGTTGCAGGGCTTGAAGACTGATGCTATCGTTGCGGAACTTAATAAAAGGTTTGGAAGGAAGTGAAATGGTGAAAACCAAATGTTGGTCTTGGGGCTCAATGACCAGTTTAAATAGTGAGATGACTCGTAACTATAATAAGATGATTTATTGGTTGCCTCAAACGATATCGCGATAGTGAACAATAATATAATATTACTTCCTAGTTTTCTTCAAAGTTCTTCGACTCAGCTTGCCTTCTATAAACGCTCATGACGCAATCGCTATATTCTTGTAATCCGTGCCATTTACACTTATCCCAGGAAACCAGCCACTCGGAACCAGGTTTATGGTTTTTGCTTGGATCCATGGACGGAATAACCAGTCTTGTAACCAAGGAAATAACCCAATATGGGTCGCGTGAGTTTGAAATCTTCCATTATTATCATGATTCTAATTGGAAAGCAAGACACATGCTGTATTATCCTCTGCTCCCGCAAGATATTCGCGAGTTGCCTTGATAATATTGAAGTGAAAATATTTATCGTAAGTGATCTGAAAGATAACATAACTCTCTGGAGCCAGCATACTACTTGCTAACTAAATTATTTGCAACGTTAATTTTTTGAGCAAGCCACAAAGATAGAGATACTCAAAGTACGTCAAATTATACTCACCCCAATTTTCTTTGTTTCTGAGCGTCTATGCCTTCAACCAGTCTCTGAGACCCACAATCTCAGCCTTAATAGCACCAAGCTTCTTGTAAACATAATTCTTAATAGCAGCTACCGAGGCACTGATATCTTTGACCTTGCTCTCCCATTGACAAACTTCCGAGGCAAACTTCGTTCTGACGAGGATAGATTCTTTCCCTATAGCATTGTATTCGGCTTTCAGAAACATCGTATAGAGTGAACCGATGCGGGAAAGTAGCTCTTGCTTTCGAGCTTCATGGTTTCGAATTCGCATGGAAATCATCTCCATAGAGAGTTCGATTTCCGATAGTTTGGTCAACGCTTTTTCTAAACCGTTGACCCACTCTCCAGCCTGGGGAAATTTTGTAGGTGGGCGTCCGAGGAGCATACCGCTAGCTATTTCGGCCTTAAGAGGAGCAACGCTATTTGCAAGTTCCGTGGCTGAACTTTTCTGAATAGATAGATCTTGTTGTCTGATGCTGAAATGAGCCCAAAGCTCTCTCATTTCGTTTCCGAATGTAGTTACGTCTTCGAAGAATTCGTCGACCGACTCGTGCGCGGTCAGAGGTTCCATTTTAGATTCCATATTCTGTCAATATGTGCTGTAATAGCGGTAGTTCGAGATGGAAATTGTAAGCATTAGAAACTTTCGTACTACTGGCGTGGTTGATGTCTAGAGTTGATAAAGCTGATGAGGAAGGTAGACTAGATGTAGTCTCGTTGCTAGACGCTGGACTAGATGTAGGAGTGAAATATCTTTAAATGCAAATGCTATTACTCTAGCTGTTATATATATACTATAAGAATTTTTCACTAGCATTTCCCAAACCTTTAACGTCATGAACCTCCAACTCAGCCGTAGCTCCAAATAGATTGCAAGAAACTCTTTATATTTGAGCGGGACGCGTGTGGCGGATTCTTGAAAACCATCATTTACCTGTAATAATTAGACCTAAATTTCGTATTGGTTTATACCACTTTGACATTCCGACAGTATGAACTCACAAATGAGTCCTGGCGAGAATAACCTAGATGCTTATATCCGTGTGTTCTCAGCTACGAAGATTTAACGAGGCTACAACCACCCATTCCTATCAACTTCAAACGTCATGAAGCGTGGGAATTATCAACATCCAGTGCGCTCTAATTATAAAGATCTAAACGGCCGCGTGTTCATAAATCGAAGCTATTAATACATGAACCAACAAAGTGATTAGTCTTGTTGTCAAGAAGCTCAGCGAAAGCAAAGTGATCATGACAACCACAAGACTAATCATGACAGTAGGCAAATGACACTTGATAATTTAGGTTTGCACTATCATCTAGAAGTTTAAGCTCCTTTAAGCACACGCTATAGAATATATATCCTTATATTGCTGCATAATATTGCTACAATACTATGGCATATCTTGGTCTCGAGAGTCCCAGACCCACAGAGTCCACTCTGTGGGTCGCATATCTATATCTTCTATAGTTGTCTTAGAGGTGAACATATAAATTTGTTCGTTATGTGTGCGGGCTCAAAATAGTCTAAAGGCTTCGGAATAGTCCGAACTTTCAATTTTTTGTATACAAGAGGGAAATCATATAAGGTTTTGTCATTTTATCGTGGCACCTTACAACGGAATTACATGTGCACTAAATATCATCGCCCTACTGGATGTGCATGTACATTTTACACACGTCCGTTTGACAATCCGGGCTCCACGTGTCTTAATAATACCCTCATATAGAATACTTTCTTTTTAGAGTATTTTTCTATGTCGACTTTTTTTATTTTATTAAATTTTTGCTTACTTAAGTATTTTTATATTTAGTTTTTGAGCAAGCAAGTGGTTAAGTTGTCAAACAGAGATCTTCGTGAGCGTCCAATTTTTTTTCTCCTTCCATGACCGATCCGCAAAGCCTACTGGTCGAAGCGATGCGCATCTTCTTTTATTAATTTATCTACCTTCTATAATTTTCGATTTATCTGGTCACAATTCAACCGAGTTCCATTACTCAAATATATCCCTGCAACTTACACCTATAGGAACTGATATACTATTCAACTTCGCAACTGATATCACTTCTCACCTTCAAATCATTAATAAAACTTTCGAATCTATTAGTAAGATCTAGAGAGTCTCGAGACTAATCGAGGGCTACTTTCACAAAACCTTTCTTCCAAGTTTTGGCAAACTTTTTTACGATCATGACGACCGTACTAGAAGTAGCACGGACGACGGGTCTCACAGGGACTCAAGATGAGTACCAAGCAAGCGCAAGCAACTTTCAAAGAGTGCTAGAGAAAGCTCTAAAAGACCAAAAATACTTTAAATTTCCCTCTGGCGGCCTGGAGCTACCTAAAACAGGCAAAAGCTTTGGCACTGAAGATCTAAAGATTGGTATTTTGGGAACGGTTGATGAATCACAATCATCATCTTTCTCAGCAGAATTTAAAAACTGGGAAGCAAAAATCGAGCACATGATAGACAACGTCCAATCATCGTCAAAGTCAACTACTAAAACAAGTATCTACATGGAGCTTACGACGCTTTTATCACCTCTAGTAGCCAAGCAAACAGTATACTATGAAATGGCCTACGATGAATGGCTGTTTCTTAAAAAGACTACTTGGACCACATGTGACCCTGCCGTCATTGCCCTCATTGACGAAGTCATTCCCGAACTCGAAAGTTCGTTTCGATTGACACAGCCAAAAATCGATGAAATAGTCGAAGAAATCAGCGCTATAGTCAACAACTTTCACGAGATATTGACCAGTTTAGCCGCAGACAATGAGGACTCGACAGAAGAAGCCCAGGAACTCGACGCACAAGCTCGATCTACCAGCAATATCAAACGCCAACTCGAACCCGCGAATATCGATGCCACGACGGTCACCATAGAAAATCAATGGCAGAGATTCCAAAATTCTGTCGAAGATTTTAAAATTATGTGGGATATCTGGTGCAACTTTACGCATGGATTGAATGAGCTCATATATATGAAGCGGCTGTTAGAGCCTCGCAGAAACCCACCCAGCCTACTCCTTAAACAGTCTAAAACTATTTGATAGAACTCTCCCGCAGCATGGCACGGGGCCAGGGAGGGGGGAGGAAGGCCTGCAATATGTATCATGATACTACTCAACGTTGCAACGCACATTCTCGCAGTGTTGCCAGGCCCGAGCGTTGCGGAGACCTCAATTGCTCAACCTTCTACATCTCTTCTTTCCAAGCACCTCACCAACATTTGTTATCACCAAGACATTGAAAACCCATGGGATATCGAACCAGTCCTACTTCGAGCATCTGTGCTTGAGGCTACTAGCAAGTACTATCTGGTTTCTATTTCGGCCCACCTTGAGCTCTATCTGAACTCGGCACTCTTTTGCCTCTCTCGTTTTTCGAATCTCTCTTTAAAATAACCTTTCCACTGGCACCTTTATCGAGTCCCTACGCTTCTTATCCAACCAAGAATCAGAAACGGTCGCCGAACATCAAAAATTAGCTGTTTTATTCCCCTATTATTCCGCCAACTGCTTTAAAATGTCTTTTCTGGCTGCTCAACCTCCGTCGAAGAGGGGGCTCGGGGTAGTTATCTCTACTCAAGGCACCTAGCAGGGCTCTGAGTTTAATGAGAGCAACTCCACAGCCGTGGTATCACCTTCTCCGATGAAGACAGGGAACGCACCCTCTAACGCAGACTCACGGGAGCTACCCCTTCCGTCCATTTCTTCTGAGATAGTTGAGTTTCTCGAGACACTGGGCCTTACCGACCGAACTCAGATCTTCCCTGAGAGTAACGACTCTGAGGCAGATCCTCACCAATCAAGCCAGAAAGATTGCAACGAACTACTCTCATCCCTTGAAGAACATTGCAAGAGCCTATTTCAAGAGATCGAAATTCTCAACAATTCCATTCACTCAACATCCTCAAAAATTCGCAGCGTTTACTACCAGATCACAGGCGAACTAAAACAAAGCCAAAAAAACAAGGTCAAAATTCTGGAAGAATACGGTCCATCGGATAAATACTACGGCAGGAAGTACCAAATGTACTCAGAAATAAAAGCATTTGCTGAGCTTTTGGAGTCTTTTGACGTCACACAAAAGTGGTTTAAAGTACTTGAAGGGAAAACAGCCGGGTTAGAGGCTACCGAGACTATTAAGATAGCCGAAAGCCCATTGACAGGCTTAATCTACCCTCTCAGAAAGCGGAACAAGCCAGCCACTGAAGATTCGGACAACTCTCAACAGAAGCTTAAAGTAAGCTTTTATTCGGACAATACCCAGAACGACCCGGCCGAAACAAAAACAATCCAGGGCAATATGAGGAGAACCAAAGTCTTCTTGATAAACACCTGGAATAACGAAATCGTTCCAATTCTCAGATTGTATCAAGAAATCAGAGCTACTTTCGCAGATTACGAACAGCGTGCTAAACTATCCGTTGCGATGCTTGATCGACAAGAAAAGTTTCCGAGGATGTGTGTCGTTAAAAAGATGTTGAGTGAGATTCATACAATCGATCTGGCTTTTTTTGATGACCATCCGTTTCACAACATAAAATTCATTGTCTAGTATGAGACGCGAATTTTATTTCTCTTGAGATATCTCCATACTTTAGTCTGCTAGAATGTACTTTAGATGCTGATTCCACTAGTCCTATGTAACTTCAATGCCAACTCATCCTTAATTTCGAACCTTCCATATTTTTTTTACCTCCTCTTATCTTTTGTGAGCCAAATTCTCAGCCGCTGTAAATACGCAATTTGCTATTGATATAGATAAAATATTAACCGGTCACGATTGAATTCGAGTATAAGTGAGAAAGTTAGATCCCCTCTAGACCTTGTACGAAATTTTGGAAAATATATCAGCAATACAAGGTTTGGAACTAATGACTAGGGCGGTATAATAACCAAATTCCTCGATGTGCCGACAATTAAGTAAAAAGCTGAGGTGAATTCGGAAAATATCCGCATAGGACAGAGAGCAGAAGTATATATATGAATAATAATTCTAAACGATAATGTTATTGGCAGGTAGTATGTATGTCTGCGGAATACGTCAAGGTATTAATTAAACCCAGACAACCAATAATTTACAAATGCAGCGTAATGCATGAATTTGAAAACAAGCAACGATGACTAGAAATAAAACAGTGATTCCCGGGAGGACGAATTATATCCTCGTATTTATATATACATTCTGGGTTGACGAAGGTTGGAGTCCCAAAGTTTGACAACATGTTCCCTACCAGTGAGATTGAACCTGCGACTACCATTCCTAGGCCGAATTTTGACCAACTCTTTGAACATGTCGACGCTCAAATTGACGTGCTCGGCTTCTCTGAAACCCACATCGTGGTGCTGACATGGTAAATTCACTGACCAGCCCCCTCTAGCCGAACTATAGACCTTTAAAATTTCTTGTCCAAAGCATCTTATGCACCCGCGATACTTCATGTGTTTGTAAAACGTGGCATCATAACTGCTTTGTACATGGTTGACTAGGGCTCGAACTTCTTGAAATTTTCGTAGGATAGCAAGCGGTTCCTCCATAAACTCAGCCACGAGCCGGAGGTTAGTGGTGATAAAAACTAATTTTTGTAGTTCGAGATCTGTGGCTCTAACACGGTTCGGCATAAAGCTATAAATAGCTGCTAGTTTCTGGTGATATCTTTCGCAGGCGGCATGACAAAATTGAATTTGGTAAGCGAGGTGGGGAGAGGAATCCAAAAGCTGTATCATTACAGCAAAATCGTCGGTTCGCTTCCTAATGTTGACCCTCTTAATACTGTCATTGACACACTGTAAAACAGGGTCCCAGATATATTTCGGAGCCCCAATTGCAGCCGGGTTGCGTCTGTAAAAACTCTTCATTTTTTCAATCCAGCAATATATCGACTCGAGCTTTCTCTCGATGCCGGACAGCTCTGACTGTACTTCTAGGATGACGGAGAAAGTATCGGTTTTTTGCCCATGTGCGTGTTCAGTACTACAATGGCGATTATGGATTGCTAAAACAGCGCCAAGAACTTGATCTGTTGATTGCAAAAGCTCGTTCATAGGCGGCAATGATCGCCCAAGAGGTGGTGAGAGATTTTGCCACTCCGAACCAAGCCTTGCCTTTATCTCACCTAAATTCTCTTCAATGATAAGAGACTTGGGTTTATAATACTGGAGTGGTAAGGACGATTCGCATAGGCTTTCCCAAGGGGCTTTGAGATTTGAAAACTTAGAGAATAGATTTTCCGAAGCAGGCTGATTGGTCTCGGGTGGCATCTGGTGCTGTGAGCTCATTTTGTCGTCTGTGAAAATTTTCGAAAAGGAAAGACGCCTGACCGGACGTGGAGTCAAAATTTCGGCTTCCTCATCGTCTGGGACAGAGCCGGACAAAAGATCATTATGGTAATCGAAAGTCTCGATGTCTTCGTCGGATACGATATCGCAATTGACTTTTTCCGTAGTTTCGACTATGTCGACTCTACCAGTTTCCACACAGTCGTTCGAGATTTTGCTCGCAGAGTCGTTCGAGATGTTGCTCGCAGAGTCATTTGAGATGTTGGTCGAAGACGGCTGAGGTGGTGCTAGGGGAGATTGTTCGAAATAGCTGTCGAACTCCCTTGCACTGCGAGCTGGAGCCTTAGACCCACTTGCGGAGGGTTTTCCAACCGAATAATATGGAAAATGGATCGGTTCATTGTCAAATGGAAAACATGTCCACGGCGTGACGCCAATCCTTTCATTGGGTCTCTTGCCAATAAGCCTATCAACCATGTTGCGGGCGTGCTTTTAAAATGCAACAGTTTGCTTGTGTTGTTGTAATATCCTGTGGGCCAGCGAAAGGCAGGCTACAAACGAGACCAGTAATAACCCTATTCTTTCAAGATCAACCATTAGATCTATTAAAATGTCAAATATTTCAAGAGAGAGAAAAAAAGACAAAAAAAAAAAAGAGAAAACAAAGCAAGAAAAGAAAACAAACAGTTTCAAACAAAACGAAAAGGGAAATTCACGCCATATAATGAAACATATACGCTATAAACATTTGCAATACGCTAGGAAGGCACTGGTGGTGAATTGACGCCTTACTCTAGCGGGATGAGGCGCGCGAGATACTATTTTACTTTACCTTGCCGAGATAAAAAAGTGAAGGCAAACATTCAATACCCGCAAATAAAAATGGAAGTCATAAAATACCTTGGAGTGTGTGTGATAAGAAAATTAGGAACCAAAAGCTCCAGCGCAAGTTATACCGCAGTATACTCTATACTTTATTCTTGACTTCTTAAATATACCAGGTCGCTATTGATTATAGCCTTGGAATATTAAAGGTGGGATAATTTATTAGTACTTGCGATGTTTCTGATTTGGGTGTCAATATATTCTAAAGAAATTTAAGAATTGTGAAAGAGAAAAAAAAAGAAAGGGGGGCTAACTCGGGGGCCCAGTCACCTTTATATACTAGAAATATGTGTCGATCATGGCGAATTAAAAAATTCAAAGTGATAGCTTTTCACAATTCAAAGTGAGAGCTTTTCAAAATTCGAAGTGATAGCTATAGCTATATCGAAACCTAAATTAAAAGAGCACAAAAGTAACAGTATTTCCATCCACTCAACAAAAAAATATTTCCAAAGATCGCCTGTAAGCTATATATATATATATATATATACGCAAGTTGAGTATCAGGGAATGCTCCGAGACTAGAATGAACATGGTTCTTAACGTTCAAGACATGTCCCGTCATACTGTATCAGCACTATCACCAGCTAAAGATTCTCACCATCAGCTCCGATATCGTAATTTCAAAGCCGAGTCTTGATATCTTATTTCTTCTCAAGAGCACTCTCCTTTAAAATGCAGATTACCTGACTCGGCAGCATTGTAATCAAGTTCTAGCCTCGAGTCCGTCAAGTTCGGTATTATTTCCGTTACGCCGAACTTTGGCGATAGCGCTTTTATATCCTGTGTCCCTAGGTTCCATGCAAAATAATAATCTATAAGCAATCGATTTTAATGTCATGATTAACCGGAGCCACCCGGCTGCCCTCCGATCCCGATCTTATTAACAGATCGATGGGCAAGGTCTACGATCTTACCCCATATTGAAGATCAATCATCATTATTTAATAAAATTGATAGTCCAAAGTTATTAATTATTTTTTTTAAAGTAATAATAAATTTTATAATAATATTTGTAAATTATTATAATTATATTACTTAGAAACGTTTTATATTTATATATAACTTCCAGAGACTAATAAAACTTGAACCTGGATCATCACCCCAATATCTGGTGTAACTTGTTCTACTGAATAATTCTTCCAAGAAATACGTACACTTCTTATATATCCTCAGATATCGAATACTTTCTCGAAACCCACTTCACTAAGCTTATCGCTTTAATTCAGCCTACCTTTATCTCGCCGTTCGAAAACCTCTTATTGAGTATCAAGTATATCTTCAGAGCACCAATTTGCTATATCCACTCCAATATGTTTCACTGGGATCCACAAAACAAGAGTGGCGTTTCGGAAAGTTGCTTGCAGATCAGTCACCCGGCGTTTAATCCAACCTCAGAGCATCCTTCCGAAGCTACTAGCTACGCGCCAAACAGTCCAGAAAATATTGAAACTAGAAATAACAAATCCTCGAGGGAATTAAAGCCGCAGCGACAGTCGCAGATGTCCCCAGGGTCCAGCCAGCTAGGGTATGGCTGTATGTATCAGCTATCATCTAGCTTTACCGGAAATTTCAAGAATGATAGCGTACCAGTCGACGCTGCAATCGAGATAGAGACAACCTATACCTCGCACGCACCTCCTTTTCTACCGCCGAGTTCTACGGGAGATACAAATTTTCGGGATCATAGGGTACCGACCGAAGCCTATAAACCGTATAGAGCCCTTCAATCTCACTTTCCTCCTCTGAGTTCTACGAACTTCAACTTCACCAATCAGACTGCACCTGTTGGAACAGATGAAGCCGACGTCAAACGCCTGGCCTCCCTTCCAATGCTTAATTCTACCAATCTAAATCGACACCAAACGATAGAGGACAAGCAGGAAGACATGATGGGTGTTTTGCGCTTCCGAGCAAACCTTCTAACTCTTACTAGTCTAGAGGATTATACCTCCACTCTACAATTCCCATATCCCCTCGAAGACCCAATGAAAGCCGAGGACCAGCTTCGAGGAAAATACGGTCAACGCATAATAACTCCAGAAAATCTGCAGGCAGAGTCTTCTCCTGAACTTAAGCTTCCTCATCACAGTCCATTTACCGATCACAATGGCCAAGCAAGAAATGAAATGCGTTCTTTTGCGACATATGGGTACGACGTTAGTCATTACCCCGCTCATGAGCCGGGCGCGACACACGAAGTAGAAGTCCACGAGGCCCATCAAATTGAAGTAGGCTCCCAGGCCCTAGTTCCCGCACAACTCTCACTCATAAAGAGGGTTATCGAACCACCTCCTCGATTTACACGTACGAACAAGGTTATCGAAAATCTTTCACAACTAGTCTTGCAGGCGCGTATCCGCAATGCTACACCACCTGCAATCATTTTACCTGATCCAGCCGACCCTATGCAATTTTTTGCTGCCTTAAATACTCAGAGCTGGACAGAGTGGCGCGAAAAATTTCAATGCATCGGTAGAAATTTCACAATTATTGAATTCGAAAATATTCCTGCGAGTGTTTATCATACAATGCGCTTTCAGACTATATCTGACAGCGATATGTTGGAGATTGTGGACCAGTCCATTGCAGTTCATGAGTTGATTTCTGGTAGCAATGACATTAACGGTGAATTGAAGTATATGAGCCTATCCTCTAGGATCGCAAACTCACCCAGATTACCTAAGGCGTTCGAAGGAGGGGTATTCCATCTTTTCGAAAGCTGGAATCTTGTCGAGATTTACTTTGGTGTCCTCCACTTGAGTAACGCCATCGATTCTCTAAGAATTCAAGAACCTAAGGCAACATATCCCTTTGATGAAGCTCAGTTAAAGGGATTAGAAAACAGCCTCGCAAAATGGGAAGACTCAATTAGATCAACTACCACACAGCTAGATACCCTCAAGACAGCATTCTCAATATTCTGCTCAGATTTGCGGAATTGTGTTGGGAATTCAACATAAATCTTGGGACATTTTTTCGTCCAACCCCTACTGAACATCGCGATCGATCAGAGCCAAAGATTCCCCGACCAAAACCAGATATCAATCAATTCGCAACACCTTTCATGTTATCACTCTGTTACTCCAACATCTTTGTGCACGATATCATTCTCGCAGCACATTTCATCCTACATGTGCTCGATGGGTTTGATGCTACGCGCGCTAGATCTATCGCAAGGATCATCCAAGCTAAAAGTCATCTCAAAATGATCCATATGTCCAACCTCTCCACGATAGCACCCGGATCACCTGCTTCTGACCGATTATACCTTTCACATTGTCTCACAATCCAGATCTACTGTTCTGATACTGCAAAAGAAGCTCTGGAAAGGGTATACGATCACGAATACGATGCCTGCTGCCTGTGTTCCGCCTGCGGCACGAAACATGACGACATGGAACGTGAGTGGTCTGAAGTACCTGAGCGATTCAAGAGTGTGCTTTCTTTTGTCAGAAATGACCGTACTGAAGAGTTTGATACATCGCCTGACAATATATCGCCAGATTTGGGGCCGGTCTCGAGCGTTTCCAGTCTAGGAGACCATATAGAAACAAAATAAACTAGTCTCGAAGCCAGACGTTTGGGCCCGAGACTAAAAATAAATATATAATTAGAGATGGTTTGAACTTTATATTCTACTTTCATGACTAGTGTGTATTTTAAGAACCAATTAATCGGACCTTTCATTTGGAGCCAAGAAATGTGTCGGCCTGGCATTCTATAGACTTGTTGGCCAAAAGCGTTTGGAAAGCCCCTTGTCAATTAGTCCTTAATGATGCTACTCCTGACATTCAGAACCTAGCCTAGTATAAGAATCAAAAGTAGCTAGATTTGATCGCGCTTTTCGAACCATCGTAGTGTACAGAGTAGCTTGAATGGAATTGAACGCCGAAACTAAACTCGCCGCGTGCTGGCAAACCCACATTTGACCATCTCATACTCAGAGAAACTAACAAAGCGACCTGGTCGCGTAGATAAACTCTAATCAAATACGATATGATCTGATCTATTTGTTCCTAAAGACGAACTCGCGGTTATGGAGTCAAACCTCGACCCTCGACAAGCTTCAAATCTTTATCTTGGCCGGATCCGGATTTAGTTTGCGGGGTTCTTAGCGTCAAATCTTCTTCCGCCCGTTATTGCATGTCGAAAACCGATTGCAATTGGGCTAGTATGACAGTTGGGGAAATCGAAAAATCTAGAACGGCGTTTGCCATAGCCTCAATTTCCATTTGCGAGTGGTTTGAGAAACCTCAGCATGGTGGGGCATTTTTCAACGAATTTGTTGTAGGCGAGTATTATGCAGAGATGTGCGCATTATCAGGCCATTAGATCCCGTCCCGAAGTCAACCCCTAGTTGTCTTCCAACAACATACAACATGAAACTTAGATACGGGATCCCAACGTTGTACACAACTGTTAGAAAATGAATGGAATGTCCCTCATTGATGCAAGCAAGCGAGATGAGTGCATTGTTATGCATTTAGATTGGTCAGAAAAGACCCAGGAAGGAATTTAAGATAGATGTTTAAATTTAAATTTGTATCAGGAGCATGACTCTATACAACACGTTAGCGATATCAGATAACGTTTTGAGCTGCGATGAGCAAAATTTCACACGACCTCTAACAGCTCGAAGAGCCCCTCAATTGATCAAACCTAAAATTTTTTCTCCGTGTATTGGATGTCTGGAACGGATAAATAACTTCCGAATGATCCACTGAAGCAGAGATTAATGTTTTCGAGTCATTTATTACGAACATGCTATTGAAGGCTGTGCACAAAGTCTTGTCTGAGCTTCAATTTTAGATTTTTTCACAGACAGTGCGATGCCAATATATTGCAATATCTACTAGCTCGACTATCAGGATTGATGCAGTTCACAAGACGGCATTTCCTCGTATCGGTTCCTCTAGCCGGCTTCTGTAATTATGCGGGGTTTGGGTAATTCCGTCGCAACTCTCCTCAATACCTTCTTTTTTACTAAAGACTGTTCTCGAAGTATCCTGAAATTTCTTCGCTAGTCCGGCCGACAGTTTGAGCAGCTCGTATCGAGGCACAACCGGGGTCGTGTGGAGAATTCGCTATCCCCGCAGCTAAATGCCCAGCTAGCGAGAAACAGCAATCGGAAGTTACCGCTTCAAGCAATTATTTTTCCTCTAGCCCTTTTTACTATTTAAGTTCCAGGCCGGATTGTCTGGGAATATATCGGTGTCTCCGGCTTGCCAAGAATATCGAATGTCGAAACCTTCTGTTAGCGTCATGGATCGTGGATTGTTTGATCAGGACGCATCTAGCCGCCAGTTAGGTGGGCCCAGTCATGAATCGTGGGGAGGCTGTGACCTCCTTCCTGATGTGATTTCGAAGCATCGCTAAATGGTATTGATGATCCTTTATTTTTTGGTTCTCCGGAATCGCAATTAATTAGATTCAACAATTTATTCGACAACAATGAACGGCTGATGACCTAGCTTGGTCTTGAAGAAACAATCTTTCGACGACAAAGGCGCATATGAATTATGGAAAAAATTTGCAGGCTAGCCGTCATTATATTTGCTCGCAACATACTATCGAGAAATCCCTCATTCCTTATCGGTTAGCCGGCCTGTGGCCGATTTCTTGGGTCCAATGTATGAGGCTTATTCGAGTTTCGGGAATTCTTCGGCTTGCCGAAAGCAACCAAATAAGTTCACAGCTAGTGTCGTCCCAGTTTCGGACGCGGACGGAACTGAACCTATCACGAAAGAATTTTTTTTAAAAAAAAAAGTCTTTAAATCTTGAGTTACTAGGTAGATATCGTAAATGTTGAAATTGTTACATCTTATGGCTAACACCAGGGGCGCCAGGGCATTTGCCAGGGTTCTTTTTTTATTAATCTTCAAGCTCTCTCAATCGATTAATATAATACATCGCGATCGCCTTCCACATTCTGAAAAACAATGTCAGCGTGACCGCAAAACAAGAATGATATCTTCGGATCGGGAAGGGTATCTGAATCGGGTCCCAACTCCGAGAGCTCTTTTGTAATAGCCAAGAAACTGGACGGCCGGCCGGTTTCACAACCCAGCATCCTATGTGGCGCGCACGTGAGGTACCATGATGGAAGGCGCGTGGGAAGTACCTGTGTACCTCAAATAGGTACATTTTCCCCTACCTATTTTGGCCGTTGTCTGATATCTGCCTCCTGCAGTGGGGCAAGCTCTCCCTCCCGACTTGGATTACCGATGTCTACTACCCCAACACCCCTCAAATTTGCAAATACCAAAAATAATTTGGAACTTCACATGCACGTCTCGTCGTCTCGTCATGGTGCAATAAATATTAAGTGATTACGTGAAAATGAATAGAACTGTGTAACAGGATTTCAATATTCATATGCAAAATTGGCCCTCTCTATTCATGCGAATAATGAGGGAGTGTTGGGACAGCGCTGCTCACGCGAAAGGGCAGACTCAGTACTCATGAACTAGTAAAGAACGCAATAACTAGAGGTTGACAAAGAAATCTCTGTTAGCCGCCCGTACATGATATCGATCTTAAACGAGGGTTCCACCTGTGATTAATAATTGAGTATGTTTAACTCGTCAGCTTTGGTACCTATAAGGGACAAACTTAATCCTTCGTATCGTATGTATCGTCCTCAAAAGTACGAATTGTAATATCGGTGAAATTAAGTTTAAACGTCGGCCGAATAAAATAGAACACCGCTTGACACCGAATGTTCATGCGTTCCGAAATTTGGGAACGAGTGTGTTGAGCTCGCCCGTGGAATTCCAGAGTAAATATCCGTAGATGCATATGCAGGTTGTCTGCGAGTCGGCATGAAACTGTGAAAATTTTAAAAGCTGCCACTTTAAGATCATTGCAGATTGGCATATTGGAACTTAAATCTCGAGCAAGGGTCCAAGAAAGGTACTTCTGAAGCCTGCAAATATGAAGCACCAGTCCCGGTATCGATCCATGGAGAGAAACGGCATCCTGTGGCGGATTGCGAATGGAAAGCTACCTCGTGGCCACCCAGGCCAAGAGCTATGCTCAATTACGCATAGGAAATCGCATCTGTGGAAGAAGCAAGAAACTCTCGAAGGACTGGCATCCGTCAGCCATTGGTGCGCTATTTCTCCCAGAACATGGCCCTCCCGGAAACCCCTGTTCGAGTTGGAAATGCTCATGCAGCAAGATGTGCTTAAACAGACCGGAGCGATTTTCGCATTCTAAAGGTAGGTTAGGTTCTCGACGTCGCGAGCCCAGGTTACTTGGTACTTTAAGTAGTTGTGCGTGCCTTCGGGTACTTTCCCTGAACGGATCAGGCGTGTGTGTGTTCAGCTTAGGTCATCGATTGAGCTTGGTGACATTCCAAGCACGAAGGGTGGATCTCGTCTCAGTCGCCTTAAAAAGTTTGGGCGGTTGCTTTATTATCGAGCTCGTCCCCCCGGATTTTTCTCCAGCTTCTTCCTGCCGAAAGAATTCTTCTCTGATAACTCTGTAAAACCTGGGGAATGTGCACTATTTGGGATATCTCGCTCCGGTGTTACTCGATATACTGACCATCAAGTTTACTTATTTGTCGACATCATTCAATATCGTCAACCTTCATGATACCGTTCGTTGTTTGTCTTCCATAATATCTCGTTTTGATATCTCTTTCCTTTCGCCCGCGGCACCATCTCAACACAAACGTCCAATTCTTCGGGCCAACGCTTCGGCTCTTAATTGATATCCATAACAAAGTAAAAAATGGCATCAGGGACGGTTGTTGAAAAGGCTGAAGCCTCTCCTCTCAAAGGAAGCACTGTTCAAGCAATTGCTGGGACAAAGAGATCTGCTCCCGCCGCCGGTATGAACGCAAATGGTCGCCCTATCAAACGGCGGGCATCAAAAGCCTGCCAGTGCTGCCGCGCGAGGAAAGTTCGGTGTAATGTCGTAGAACACGGAGCACCCTGCACCAATTGCAGACTGGACAATGTGGACTGTATCATCACAGAAAGCAAGAGAAGATCGTAAGTTCCACTCTCTCGCTGCCAAAAAAATTTTTTTTTTTTGATATCATTTATGCTAATGAATCGAACTAGAAATGCGGTGGATAAGCCTGGAAAAGCCAAAAAGAAGGCTCAGGTCGTCGTCCAGCCAGTCTCTCCCAGTTCGAGCTCCCACGAAGAGTTTCACGACGACAGGGAAGAACATATCCCAACCTTCACATGTATGCGTATCTCCAATACCGTAATTCAATCCTTGATTTTTACTAAACCATCTGAATTAGACCCAACTCAGACTTTAGAGACCATTGATGAAAATGGAGTTGAACGCAGAAAATCGTCAATGGCACAACTTCCCAGTCAAGCAACATATAACCGTATGATTTCCCAGCAACCTTCTCCTTCAACAACTACTTCCTCGACTTCTCATCCAATCCGCGTTCCGAGTTACGAAGTCCTTACGAAAGACCTGCCATCCTACATAAAACCAACGCCTACGAGGATGGCACCGGACGATGTGGATTATCTTGTAAAGAAAGGGGCAACTTCGATACCTTTGGAACCATTTCGTCAAGAACTAGTGGACTGCTATTTTTTATATGTCCATCCCTTCATGCCACTCATTGAAGAAGCCGAGTGGAGAAAGACGACTGCCAGGAGCTGGGATGGCTTCGATCCGGCAAGACACAAAGATGACAGAATCAGTCTTTTGCTCTTCCAAGCCGTACTGTTCGCAGGATCTGCATTTGTAAAAATGGAGAGCCTCAGAGCTGCCGGCTACACATCGAGAAAGAGTGCGAGAAAGGCTTTCTTTCAAAGAACACGAATGCTTTACGACTTTGATTGGGAACAAGATCGGATTTCCCTCATCCAAGCATTGTTGCTTATGACTTACTGGTACGAGACCCCCGATGACCAGAAAGACACTTGGCATTGGATGGGTGTTGCGATTTCTCTTTCGCACACCGTCGGACTCCATCGTAGCCCCGTCAACTCGAGTCTGAGTCCCCGCCGACAGAAGTTATGGAAGCGAATATGGTGGAGCTGCTTTATGCGGGACCGTCTTGTCGCTCTCGGAATGCGACGCCCAACACGCATCAAGGATGAGGATTGTGACGTTCCGATGCTTACTCTCGAGGATTTCGGACTACCAACAGAAACTGACGAACTTGCTGAAGCTCTATTCGGTGGCGATCTGGAGGAACAACGAAAACGCCGACGACAGAGAACCTTGGCGTTATTATGTATAGAAAAAGCGAAACTATGCGTCCTGATCGGACATGTCCTTACCGTGCAATACTCAGTCCTCAACAGCGTAGCCACAAAAGACGGAGTAATCGACACCACTAAAAACCTCATGCTTCTGCATCCCAAGAAAACCGACGTCGAAGTTTGCGAAGTGAAACTCTGCGACGAGCAGCTCAACGACTGGCAACGAAAGCTAATCCCAGAGGCTTATTGGAGACCCGCAAGCAGCTTATTGGAGGATATGGACCCTTGCATTTTATTGCACCGGAATCTCCTCCATATGGTATACTTGTAAGTATCAGAGGATTTGCGACACTTGAACCATTGCTAACTTGAACTTAGTACCACCGTAAGCGCACTCCATCGACCTCAGGTTCTGCCTTCGGCTCCAGCACCGTGGCCCGCTAGAAATCGGACTCCAGAACTCCAAGAAATCTCACGCAAGAAGGTCCGACACGCTGCACACGAAATCACACGGCTCGCAGAGGAACTCATTGAGTATGATCTTGTCCGATATCTTCCCACTGTCGGTGTTACAGTCATGCTCCCAGCGGTTATCATCCATCTCCTGGACGTCAAATCTTCCTCGGTAGTGACCCGAGAATTATCTCTCCAAGGTTTCAGTCTTTGCATGCAGGTAATGCAAGTACTGCGCGACAACTATTCAGCGGCAGATTTCGCAACACATTTCTTAGAAGCCGCAGTTAAGAAGGCTGGGATACAGGTCATGGTTCCACACAGACAGCGGTTCCCTACTGCAGATGATGCAATGAGAGCTCTGCATCGACAACGAGCGATGCTGATCAAGAGAGGGGTTCAAATTATGCAAGACAATCTATATGTACCGAGGAGCGAAGGCATACTCGGACATGTGGATATGGGCGTTGCCGTGAGCGTGGGAACTGAAACACCAAGAGAGGATGCAGATATGGGAGAAGCGTTAGACCATGACAACCTTAGGCAAAGAATCGCTGCGTTCCTGAACGAAGATGTGGATATCACACGAGAGGAGAATACTCTCGTCAGCGGTCCGGTGGCGGCTAAGGATATCGTCGACGCCCATCCGATGAACACTGAGTTGAATCAGCTACTGTTGAAAGATCCCGATACAGGCCTCACAGTTGAGAATCATTCACCACGGTCCTCGATAGACTCTCAGCAGCAATTCTCTGGGAGCGAGCTGAGCGAGAACATCCTTGACAACATTGATAGTCTCTTTGTTGATGAGAACAATGATCCTTTCTTAGGTCATTTTGATGGCCATGGGATGGGCGAAGGCACCGATTTCTCGTTAGAGTTGAGTCTGATGACCGGGGTCGTGGCAGATGGTGGCATGGATCTGTTGGCTGCTGATATTGACACAAGCAAGGTATCCACAGATACTACGTCTAAATTGATGGACAGCGTCGAATTCGATTTTGATAAAGTAATGGAGGGATTGTAGCTGCATGCTTCAGGGGTGTCAATGTTCTTCTTTTTCTTCAGTATCTTACTATTTTAATTTTATCTGGCGGAGCACGATTTACTACCAAAAGTCTTCATATTTCGAAAAGTTCTTCCTTGGACTGGCAACTTTTGATTTTTATTTCTTTCAATATGTTAGTTCTAATTAGTGTCTAGCCCGCGCGCATATGTATTTATGATACCCCATATTCGGGACATTGATCGTGAAAACAATCTAGCCAATAATATCTTGCACAAATCCATGAATATTCCACGAAATATGGACATACATTGTTGAGTGTGTGTAGTGGTTATGAGACTAATGTAGGCACTAGAATTATTATCCACTAGCACTAGTACTTACAAAACTTACATTTTGAAATAATTTTTGCTGCTTCTCCTAACCTTCAAAAAACGAGTCAATTTTCCATTGCGTCATGGATGTTAATTTTTCATCCCACCATGGAGGTTGATCTGCACTATCTCCCTTCATTCTTTCGACAATGGAGCCACGTGAGAGCATGCATGTACCCATGAATTGGTTCCTGGGAACATCGTGAGTGGCCTAAACATGGATTGGAAACGGTTTCCGGCAAATCATGGGCCCGATCAGACGGCGAACGGGATGTATCGCTGTTTAAAGGTCCCGTACGACGGAACGCCTACATCGGGGCGGGACTTTCTCGCTACCAATTGTTCCCAACAGCGGATCAAGCGTCATGGTTTCATAGCCGCGCATAACATAAGTTTAAATTGTGAGAGTTTTCAGTCTTGACCCTTGCCAATTAGGAGGAATATCTGATTTCTCGAATTCTCAAGTTTTTTGTTGCATTATCGTGTCCCACATGCCATGTAGCCAAATTTGCAAAATTAAACCGCGGGTATCAAGTTATCAATTCCTATCAACTATTCTAGATTTTACAGAACTTCACTACCGAAAATGACCCCGCTCAAAGCTGCGTCCTCCTCATTTAATTCCCAAGATCAATGGAATATGCCGTCTCGTCAACATGCAGGTACGCAAATTAGAAACAGATAGTTGACTTCTATTCTCAACGCGATATATTATGCGCACATGTCATTCTGGCTCCTCTTCTCCACAACCATCAAATTCTGATTTAACCGTCATACTCTACATGCATATCTTGGCTTCGGAGCGTCCGAGATACCGAGGCATCTCACCATCCCGCTTGCGTATTGGCATGGTGGCGTTTTGGAATTGAGGTCTTGGTGCGGGGATCATGCATCGTGCCGAGGTACATCTGCTTTGGGAAATTATACAGTTTTGGCTCGCGAAATCGCCCAATCAGGAGGATGTGATGTTAGATCCCGTCCCAACATTGCAACACAGATCGATTGAGGAGGAAGGGGAGGAACATTCCGGAATGATAAGGTAAGCTATGCAATGACCATCAGGATGGTCGAGTCATGGGCCTGGATATATCGCTTTCCAGTATGTTATTCTTTAGAGACTTAAGACCCTTGGGCCCAACAAAATAAAATGTCGTTGGGAGTCCGTAACGGAAGCTTTGGTATCCGTTATAGTTTCGAAGCTCGGACTTGACTCTTCGCCGAAACTTGCCACGAAGCAAAGTTTAGCTGACCTGCTCTGCGATGCATCGACAAAAGGAAACCCGGCAACTGTAAGCATATGTTGTGCTATATGTGCCAAGATCTTCGAGTATTCCTTGCAGCTGACGTTGTGTAACATAACGTGCAGTGCTTTGTGTGGCGACCAAGATCATCTAAACCCAACGCTCCACAAGCGACCCTCTTGAATTCTACTGCTTAAGTAGTTACTAGATCTGAGGGGAGCTCGAGGGTTAATTTTGATACCTTTTGAAATAGGCACCCTAAGGCGCTAAGGAGAGACCTCCAGATTAAAGAGAAACATAATTTTAGGATAGCTAGGAATCACACACAAGAGTATACTTGTATAGCTATCGTAGTAGTCTCATGCCGTTTTTCGTGAACTGGCGCTCACGTGCACGTGTTCGTGACTGTATACTGCACCTGGATTCGAGGCTACCGAATTTTATGGCTCCAATGATTTGCAAGCGCTTATCCTGATTCTATACCATGGATATTTATAAGAATATATGGGCAATTCATTGATCCACCCATCCCATAGCGACGCATAATGACCATACACAGGGAAAGTTTCATCGAACTTGATATCCCAGAGATTAACATCTGCGTGCTGTACCATGGCCAAAACCAACTCCAATAAAATTGCCAGCATCGTGACCCCACAATCGACCCCTAAACAACTGTTAAAATACATGTACAACAACCAATGGTAAACGGACTCGAACCTCTTGTCCTCTCACGATGGAACCAAATGAATACAGACTAATAGTATGTAGAATTGTTTCTGTCGTTTTATCCGAAGTATCGGACGATTTTTTGATGAACTTGACATCGGGATTATTTTCACAAATATCGGGTGAGCTTTCTACATTCCTAGAAAAAGCTCGGTTCTAGATTATCGAGGAGCTAAGAGCAAAACGCTATAGATATGGAACGAAGCCTCGGCGTATCGAAGATGGGATTGACAAAAAGATAATAAGATTCCGCGGTACGTAGGGCTCACTTGCCCCTACACCATCTTGCCTGATGACCATTGTTTACAATTACGACTAATTTCTAATTTCAAACAATTTAGATTCCCCAGAAATTGCTGCAACCGCTACAGCTCCATCCACAAGTTCGGATTCTTCCTCTCACGAGCATACGCCAAAAGGGAGTGATGAGGACGGGAATATGATTATTATTCAGGACGAGAAAACTCGCCTCACCAGTACGTCTCTCATGTGCACATTGCATTAATGCATTGTGGTAGTGTAGGCATGGACATATCATAACATTAGAACTTGCAAGTAGAATTGAAAGCAAAATTCGCGACTCAACTAGAAAAGAAAGAATACCAGCTCCGCTACTTAATAGAAGAGATCTCAGCGAAGGAAGACCGACGTCGTACGCTTGAAGAACGAATCTTAGACCTGAAGTTTGACCTTGATGTGGTTAATTTCAGCTTGGAGCCGGGCGAATACGACTTTCCGATGGTATGGTGACGATTCGAATTTTAAACTTTGCGTTCCTCAGGCTTGCCTAAACCGCCAAAAAATTGATTGTTGATATTTCCATTCTTTAGTTTCTTGCGTGGATGATCAATGATGTCCAAGTATTGCCTAGTAAGGTGCATGCTGTGATTGTAGTAAATTTAAGTCCTTCTCTATAAGCTTAGAAGTTAGTGATGAGGGCCACACGGTAGACCTGAACCGGATCAACGTTCTGGTTCATTCAAAAAAAAAAATAATCGATACCATTTCTAAGTATCCCGATATCAATCTGCACTGTTCATTTTACCGCGTGGTCCCAATCCGACGCGATGCACTCAGTCGAGATCTGCACCAACCCTGCTTGCTAAACGCCCACCGTCTCGCGATTAAATATAAACTTTAAAAAGGTAACTTAATCCAATGATGGATCTTGCTATAAAGCACCATGGTTTTATATGCATCATGCCTGGTCAAAAGCTTGGTCACGGATCCATCGCATCGGAGCTTATGTGGGTTATAAGTTATCATTCAACGTAATTGACAGGGCGCAGCTCGTAATCTGCGATCTAGCGATTGCCGTTGTTATCCGGCATATCAGTTCCGAACCCCAGCAGCACACCGGCAAAATATTTGAGGCAATGTATTCCAACCCAGATGCCCATTCTCAGACTGCAATCGATTGATGGCATTTCGTTACACCGCTGGGTGCTTGGTGTTCCATGACATCATGCATCACCAACGCATCGGGCGATTGGCCTACAACACATGTGCCCTACCCCTGCGCAGTCTGCAAGAACGCGTATCGTCTCATAAGCTCAGCACGAACACGATCGAATGCGGCTGTGATCTGGCTTCGGGACTAAGCTGTGATGGATATCGGCGCCGCGGATCTTAACGTTATGATCCGGCAGATTCGAAATTCTGGAGTATAAGTACTTGATCTTGGCACCCGCAATTTGGATCACACTTACAGATTTGATCGCAAGCTATATAGCGCTATCTTATTCCCCCCCTTGTTCTCGTGCTTACAAATCGCCTTCATAGTTATATATCAAAATATATATCACAATAAATGAAGATGAAAGTAACAAAGAGCTTACTTTCATTTGTGTTGTTAGCAGTCGAGGGGAGTGCAAGAATCATTGAAGTCGGCCTCGATGCCGGCAAGGTCCAAGGGAGTGTATGCCCCAATCTCACATCTACCCAATTTTTGGGCATACCCTACGCTATTCCTCCCGTGGGAAACTTGCGCTGGGAAGCGCCTTTAAAATACAACGGCACATTTCAAGGAGGAGCTTTGAACGCTACGAAACCTCCTGCAACATGTTATCAATTCACAGCGAATAACACAGCTGCTCTTCCCGCCCCTGGACCTTACTCTGAAGATTGGTATGTTTCTCTTGATCTCACTAGGGCCTAGGCAAGATATTTCCTTTTACTAACAGTATGGGATGTATAGTTTATTCGTCAATGTTTGGGTACCCCAAAACGCCAGTAATACTACCGCTAATCTGCCTGTCAAAGTATGGATTTATGGAGGGGCAAATTTCGAAGGCAGCATAAATACTCCCGACTACAATGGCTGTCAGCTTGCCGAAGATGGTGCTATAACGGTCAGCATTGCCTACAGACTCGGCGCCCTCGGTTATCTCGCCCTCGAGAGCGCCGGAATCGCTGGCAATTTTGGAATACAAGACATCCTACTTGGACTCCAATGGGTTCAGGATAATGTTGGGAAGTTTGGCGGGGATAAAGATAAAGTCCTCTTGTTTGGTCAAAGTGCTGGAGCATGGGATTCATGGATCATTAGTTCCCTACCCCAAGCGCCGAGCCTTATTCGAGCTGCTGCTCTCCATAGCGGGGGAGGCGTCGACTTTTACACGAATTCCTCCGCCCAGACGGCCGGGGCCTTGTTTGCTAGACAGGCGAATTGTAGCACTACCGATGTGAGTGTATTATTTGATTTGAGCCTCGATATCCCAGCAGCGAACCCGGGAAGTTCTAACATGTACTACAGGCTGCGTGTCTTCGCAAGAAGACTCCCACCCAACTGATCAAAGCATTTCTATCACCTGGAGGTCCGAGTCTCAATGGTTTTACCATAGTTAATCCAGCCATCGAACCGTTTATTGATGGCAAAGTTATACCGGTTCAGCCATCCGAGGTTGGAACACGAGTCCCAACGGTGTTTTCGTCAACGTCGGATGAAGGAAGGCTATTCCTGGCCATCTCATCCCAGAATCCTGAGAATCTAACCGATTCTGAATTTGACGACTTTCTAAAGACAGAATTCGGACCTCTATACGCCCAAATTGACGCCCAATATCCCGACTCTCAGTTTCAATCGGATCCCAATCCAAGATTTGCTCGAGCGTCGCAAATTCTAACAGACTACGCTTTCAAATGCCCTGCATACCGTGGCCTTTTGAAAGCTGCCGAGAAGGGGATACCAGCTTGGACCTATATTTTCGCTCATCAGCCATCGTGTTCCCTCGTTGCTGGCTTGACACCAGAGATCTTAGATCTCCTAGGCCCAACTCATGGTTACGACGTTCCCTTTTTCTTCGGTCATACATCCGGCCTGCCCGTGCCAAACGGCACCTGCAACGATACTCCGTTAGAGAAAAATACTAGTAGCATTCTAGTCGATGGCTGGACCGCTTTAGCTAATACCGGTAATTTGTCCACTACTGCGTTCAATTGGCCAACTTTCACGAACGCAAGCTATCAAGGTCTTTACATCGGTCCAAATTCTACCGAGATTACTTCGCTGGCAGCTAATTACAGCAATTGCGAGTTTTGGGATCAGATAAACGCTGCAATTCTTCAAGCGGCTAACACTAACGCGACCAATGTGACTAAGGAGATTCCGACTAGCGCAACAATTACTGCGACTTCCATTCCGACAAGTACCAAACCGAGCGCAGGCTTCAAAGCTGTACAAGCCGTAGGGCACCTATCTTATATTTTCGCAGTATTGGCCGGGTATATCATCATGGAAATTATGTAGCGGTGTTTCAAGACCTGCTTTACTGCTACTCACTCGTACCTTTCTGCATTAAAAAGTACCAATAAAATCTAATAAATTCACTATATTCTCTGCGTCGTATACTCATGCTATCTCATCTATAATCTCACGTACTTTATCAAACTACCCAAAGCTGATTCCCTGATATACCACGCTAAATAACATTATTGTCTTGTAAAATCCTAACCGAACCCTAATGCACCAATAATAATGGACCCAGCAATCAAATGTCTATCAATTACTTTCGCCAATTTATGAATGGTAGATATATCTATATTCGCATCATCAATATCCAGCCTAACAAAGATATTATCCCTAATCCAATACACCATCCCATAATCCTGCTCAAGCGCATACTGTCCCACACTAACATCATCCAAGCTCAACGGCCTCGTGATCCAAGCAGGATATATCGAAGCCAACCACGCTTTAAACAAAAGCTCTGCCGACTCTGCATCCTTGCATTTGTAAAGATGTATTCCGCTCTCACCCCAATCGATCCAGCGAATACAATTTCCCGAACTGGTATCACCGGGTCGGGTGTCGAATTGGTAATATATGTGGCTGCACAGGCCGTCTGTGGTTGTGCTTTCGATGTGGAAGTCTATGATGTGGGAGAAGACTGTGCTAACGAGGCCACGGAGTGTTTCTCCTGAGAGGTCGGAGGTACAGGTTCTATAGTGGCCTGAGATCCATGAGGTTCTGCCTGTTTCGAAGAGGGATTCGATGATTTGGTTCATAGAGCGGGTTTGCGAGCGAAATGTGGGGATTGTGAGGTCGGTTTTTCGTGAGTCCGGTGTGCAGCATACCATTGTGAGTTATTTTTGTCTTCGATTAATCCTGTCATTTAGGGTGAAGCGGGTATATAGAGATACAGGAGCTTTCTATGACTTCTTGAGATTTTTTGTCGTTAGAATATAGTTGACATGTCGTACATGTGGAAGAGTATATTTCGAGTAAAGTTTATATATGAAATGTTCGCAGTTATGGTTTCATTTAAAGTTACAACAGCAAGGTGCTCAAAAGCCCACTGGCGCAAACACGAAAGATATTCCTCGGGGAGAGAGAAAATGAAACTTCGAAGGGGTGGGAAATTAGAGCGGGGAAATTGTAAGTAAGCTGTAAAATAGATCTTATATTTATTTCAGGACAGCCTCTGGAATCGAGACCATTTTCAACTTCAACTAGACAACAACTCACAAAAATCTCAGACGAGGAAAAATGAAGAAAAAAGTATATATTTTCGGTACTATACACATATATTTATAAATGTTTATTACTCTTCGAGAGAGAAGTGATATGAGAGCATGAAGTGTCAATACAAGACTAATGAAAGCATACCGATATATCTCGGCATAGGTATTGAGTGTATGAAACTCAACCCTTTCGTACTGTATCAAATCTATTCATTTCTATCAGAACTGTAGCTATGAATAATTGAATACTATTCTATGGTTTGACTAACACGTTCTAGCTGCAACTTCGACTTTTGTTCCAGCAGAACTTAACTCACGCTCAAAAGAAGGTAGTTCACTAATGGCACCAGTCTGGTCGAAGCAAAAGCCTTGCCATTTTAGGCATTTTTGAAGGAAATAAATATAATCTTTACTAAAGGCAGTAAGAAAGTAACTCGATTGGGTCGCTCATCTGTTGTTCGATCGTGTGTTGTTCCGCCCTGAACGTCGAAGGAGTCCCCACACCAAAGAATGTTTCAGTAACAATGCCTAGCCCCCAACTACATTCTGTCAGATCGTTCCACATTTAAGCCTTTACGGTTGAGTGTCGATAGATGACAGAAGGTCTGTAATCAAGACCCGATTATTATGCTACCGCTTGCCATCACGATGCATGACTGTTTCGTACGTGGAGTTATAATTAAGAGTCATTCAACAGTCGAGAAGGCTATCTCCAAAACGCTTGGCATTGAAACGTTGCGTCGTCGTAAGAAGAACGGTTTGCCTTGAGGCCGCCTTTCAACTTCTTTTGCGCGTGCGGCTGCCTGCAGCCCCTAGCTTTTTACTCATCCAAATTCTCCGAGCAAATTTCAAGCTTAAATTTGCAGACTCATACTTGAAGTAACGGCATTGAATTATATAAAAAGCTGAGGCAAGACCTTGACGCCCTCCAATCGATATCTCTTCGATTCTCCATCTTTCGCGTTTATATTCATAAGGCTCAAGGGGTTTCAAAATACCACATACAACGCAATTCTACTTTATCTCCTCTTCATCATCATCATCCTCCACCTCCTTATCACTTCTATAAGAGCAATCGCAGGACGAGATATAAGACGAGAGTCTTCAGCATAATATCCTTTAATAGAATTTCATTTAAAACCACCCACATTCGCGATGGCAGAAGCAACCACAGAAACGCGCTTCTCAATCACTGACCTCTACCTCACTCACCCGCATATACTCACTAGCATTCTTTCGTACTGCTCACCTACCACTTTTGACGCTTTCAGATATACCTGTAAAGCCATATACTCCATGTCACTAGACCCTGTTCTTCTCGAACACCACTTACAAACAATCCTCGACCGCCAACAGAAAATCTTAGCAGACCAGCCTCCCGCGACGTACACTTACATCTACTGCGGTGCAACTCCAACATTCGACAGCAAACTGGACACATTAAAGAACGCTAGCGGCAACTTATGGCGACTGAGAGGTCTCCTCCTAGAAGAGTTTCTTCGCATGCGAAGTTCCTGGCGCATGGGCGACTACAAAAAGACCGTTATCGAGTTCGACACCCTTGATGACGAGATGGAATTCGGATCCAGTGCACCTTTCGATGGGACAATGGAGGTTGCGTTCGGAACTGTAAGAGGGGATACATTCGCCCTCACGTGGGGCGATAAGTACACCACCAAGCTCAAGACGTACCAGTTCACAAATACTAATAAGATGCCGGTTCGAAAAATGATCGGACCAGAAAAATTGAGTATTGTACACATGTACACCGGAGATAAGAACGAAAATTATCACTGTTCAAAATATTCCACGAAAGGCGTTGGGGGAGTCTTACGACAGTTGATCTTCTACACGGACAACGGACGGTTCGATGTTGCTATCACCGAAGGCGGCTATAAACGTAACCCATCACTTGATAATGAATACGGTGTATCGCAAAACCATTGGTTCCGATGGGTAGGATACAACCAGGATCCGAAGGAGCCAAGGCTCTCTTTGCTCCGCGTTAAATTTCCCGGCAGGTATTTGAACGAACTCCCAGAACAAGTTGGTGGGGTGGATCTCGCATACGAAGTAAATTGGACCGAGAAAAATAAGTGGAAAGTCCCACCAATCGGATTGAGCAACGCACCAAACTTGATCTTACACGAACATTCCGAACTCAATATGAAGATAAGTTTGGGTCGAGACGGAAAGTGTACGGGTAAAGGACACGCCGTGGGGGTTGATAATGATTGCGTGGATTACAAATGGAAGGTTCAAGAACCCAGAAGATTGGAAGCGGATGTTTCCAGAATGGGAGTATGGAAGAGCATATACGTGGAGTTTGAGAAGACTGAAGGGGAGGTGGCGATTACCGGCAATATATCAAAGAATCTCATCAACCCGGAACCTGGTAAGCGGTTCTTACTCACGAATTCGAAAGAAAGAAAGCCGATGGATTGGATTGATATTCGAATCAAACTCGCCCTACCTCCCTGCGATGGAAGCCAATCACATGGTAAAATTATTCTAGCATGTCCAGCACCCGCAGCATACTTTCGAAGATTGGGTATGCGAGATCCCGAGATTCCATGGGCAGACCCAGGATTCAGAGATTCCGGATGGGGTGTTACAATAAGCCGCAATGCTCGCTCTCCTCACCCTGACGAGGCTCGTATAGCTACCATGCTAGGACAACCGGTTCCAGCTCCTCCAGTGCCTCCGACCGAGGAGGAGGAGCGACCGGAGTTTATCAGAACAGGAGTAAGACTACATCAGGACGTGGTAGATGCGGAAATTGTTACGAGGATAGTCGGGTGGAGTGATGACGGAGCTGTTTGGGTGTGGGACATAAGCGAAAAGGACATCTTGAACTGCGGCGAAGGCGCAAAACCCTCGGGAGACCCTAGCAAATCACCATTCGGAGAATCAGAAGTTGCCGGTCGGAAGCTAGGGTATGTAAAGGATGTGAAGGGTATCGCAGTCACGGGTGATAGGCTCGTAGAGAGGATATTTTTATTTACATATGGCGAGGAACAGAGAGTTCACATTGGAGGGACATTGCTCGATGACGGGGAGGACATAGATTCCGGTATTGCAGCTCTAAGGAAGAACGATTTATTGAAGAGACCGGACGTGGGAAAGCCAGAAGAAGAACTACCATCATACGAAACTAGTGCGGATGCAACTGAGCATACGGAGGAGGACGAAGAGGTCACAGAAAAGCGATGGAGACTAATAACGTATTCTTTTGGAGATCGGAAGGGGAATACAGGTGGATTCCGTATCGATTCAGCAGGAGATATAGAACAAAGGTGGTAGCATACAATTTCGGGTTTATACCATGAGACGGTCACCTTGGTACTAAATTCAAGTTGGAAGAAGTTTTTTTTAACAAAAAAATAATCTTTGAAAATCCAATGAGACCATAACATCCAGTAACTCCGCCTAACGCCTAAAACGTAAACTCCAAAACAAATCTTACATACATTTTTAGGAGAACATGTACATACCTTTCTGCCACAGACATGGCGCCATCCCGTTTATGTAGATGGAATACGAAAGAATTTTATTCCTGTCCCTAAAACTTTTAAATGGGACTTTTATACAATTATCTTTGCAAACCGCTTTGCTCTTTTACCTCCAACTTGGTTCACCAAGGTAGCAATTTCGGCTTGCTTAAGATTATCGTTACCTGCCAGAAACCTGACCACTTTATCCGTATAAGCACCACTCGCGGTCCATTTCCCTTTCTCGCAAAAGTCCTGCTTGCCAAGTGGCGGGAATTCTGCTGGTGATCCCTCCACTTGCTGAACCGGAATGCATCCACCGAAAGGTCCATTTGGTGCATCGTTGGTGCATTTCACCATACAGATGTTCTCCAGAACTGTCGTATTCTTTTCGCCAGTAGTTGTCCCAGTGCACTTCAAATTAGACGGCATTACAGCGCCGACGTACCAGTCCTGGTTGTTACACAGATTCGCCCCGTATAATCCGAGACAGTCCGAGCCACCAACAGCAGTAATCGGTTTGAAGTTATTTCCCGTCCCCGTCTCATCAATCTCACAAGAATATGGGCCTCCGCCGTCCGTATTCTGCTGAGCCATCGTCACGTTCAGCCAACCACCAGCTGTAACTTTCGCGATTAACGAACGGTCCATCATCCACTCAACCCATGCTGTAGTATTCAGATATCCAGTGTTATAAAGCGAGTAGCGACTATCTGCATCAGTCCCCTTCAGCTGTGGGGAGTCCATAACGTAGTATCTACTAGACGACATGTAGTATGTTCTTCCACAACCGGGTATATTCCTTTGACGGCATTGAGCGCAGTTCGGATCGTACGAAATGAAACATTTCTTACAATCGGCCACACCCTTGCATTTAGCGCATTCTTGGTCGTAGATTGGACATTTCTTGCAGTACCACTTGTCTCCTGCTTTTTTCGCGTTGCCTGATCCGTTAGGCGCCATGGTTGGGTCGCTGAATACGGTGACGTCTCTTTGGTTGGCGCTTCTCGCACCACTGATGCGGTCCGTGTTTTCGAGTAATCCGATACCGTAAGTCTTGGCTTTAGGGTCTGCGTTCCCATATGCACTTGTTACCAAGACATGGGACAATGCCAATGGTAACTGGAGTGCAAGAATGGCAGTGGTGAGGGCTAAATGCATGTTTGGCGAGATTTAACGGGATTTGAAGGATATAAAGTAGCCAGTAGTGGTTACAGTTGAAGAGAATGTGAGCGAGCTTATCGCAAACGATTTAAAGATAAATGTTTTTTGAGGCAGAGAGAATGCAACCTCTGTGACAAGCACTGAAGCGTATTCGAGAATTACTTCGTAGAGATTATATAATATATGGATACTTATACTCGAGATATTTGATCAGAACTACAAGATCGCGTGGTATAACTTCACGCAATTAGTTTAGTATCTCGAACCAATAATTAAGGCCCATGCTATTCCCGCAAATCTAGCCATGGAAATTTCATTAATGCATTAAAAAGGACACTTCTAGTCGGTATCCTCGTCGCGAGCGCTTGGAAACGCCTTCAAAGCTCTCGAGTTCACCAGATTCGTGCGCCAGGGCCGGCTACCGGATCTAAGGGGCAATCCGAAGATCAACGATCCTGAAATCTTTAAAAGCGATAAGGACCGCACTATACTTTGTAACAACGATTCCGGATCCAGATATTCTTCAATACTAGTTGACCAGAGTCAGCCTGGAGTTCGCCTGCTACCGACCCAAATTTCTTAGATGAACAAGGTGCGCGAAAAGTACTCTAAATTTTCGCTTCCATTTGCTCTGTGTAACTGCCAGTCCAATTTCACGCTACATCGCACCGCTTGGAGGGGTTACGACTCGGCTAATTTAATAGCAGATATGTCCAACATATATGTATATCTCCAAGCTCGAGTTACTTTAGCATATGCGCATGGGCTTACTCTTCCCGTCGTTGAGTACCCCAAGACCGCCAAGGCTTTCTTAGATTTGAAGCTTGAAGGTAATCTAATAGTCTTTGAAGGAATCCCAGTCCAACCTGTATTCGACACCCCGAAGTTTTTGAGCAATTAGAGGTCGGGTTTCTTCGGAATATGGTTTAGTTTGTGCGCAATATGCTTGGTATGCATACACTGATTTGGAAAGTAACAAAACAATATGGCTTTCAACGATAGCATAAAACGTCTATTTGTTTAGAAAATTACAATAAGCTCAGTCGACCCGCAGGTACCTGGCCTGGGTGAAGTCAAGACCAGGCGCAGCCAAGTTTTGAAAAGCCAATTTGTCGTGGCATTTTCTCACACAGCAACACATTCGGTTAATGTAATTTTTGGAACCTGTCGCTGGAACCTGCAACAAGATTGGAATATCATGTCATTAAATGCTCGTATGAGGCTGGGACCGAGACTAGATTTCAGGTACTCTTTTTCCGGCAACTGGACGAGCCGCTATTCTACAACTCATAAGGACATCATAAAGCAGAACCAAACCAGGGTGGAATCAAGTTGAATTATATAATAATCATGCTAATGACACAGCTGCACAGCAAAATCAAAAATAATATCGATCAAAGCTTCAGATTGAACGAAACTTACCGAAAACGAGGAGACAACGTGTTATTCTAGTCTTCTAGTAATTCACCTTGTTTCGCATATTGGAGCTTAGACAAGCTATCTTGGCGCAAGACATTCTCCGCCTTTGACTGGAACATGGCGCAGAACAACAACCATAAGGGGAAATTTATGCACACTGATGCAAATGTTTTAAATCCAAACTATATCTGTCATAGTAGCGTTTAGTCCAAGCGAGGAAACGATCGTTCAGGTTATGGTATTTTAAAACGGACTTGAGCCAAGATGAAATTTTTGGGGTATAGTTTCAAAACGTTTTCTAGAAAGGATTTCAGTTTCGGATAGGCGATGCAATAGATTATTCACAGTCGCTACTTATTTAGAAGACTCTACATTCATCATGCAAAAGCTAGCAATTCTTAATTAACATATCTATTTCACAGAGCACCAAATTGTATATAGACTTCACGCCAAATGAAGTTAGTTCGGTTGCGAATTTCGATAATTTGGTGGACTAGTTTCAAAGATCGAGCCGAAAGCAAGTCCAGTTTTATTATGACGTTTCCCGCCGTCGAACGACGCTAACAAATAGGTTGGGAAGTTTTGGAAACGTTTGACCAGTGGTAGAGGGAGACAAAGCTCATCATGTAACAGCAGACCCTTATTCTCTAATGCATATCTACACTTACGCACATATATAAAGATTCTTCTCTCTCCGAGTTTTGTAGCCTCAAAATTAGATTCTTTAAATTATACTCAAAATTACCAATAACTTCAATAATTAACCATAAACACATTAATATTAAAATAATTAACTATTCCGCAAAATGGGGGTCGAGTTGGATACTAAGCACTCCGATGAATTCCCGCCTTTGGATTATGAAGAAAAGCTTACCTCGGATGTCGATTGGACACAAGAGGAAGAAGCAAGGGCAAGGCGCAAGTAAGTATAAAAAAACTTAAAAAATTTAGTGGATCTCTTTACTAATGTGCTTGTGGTGTGTTGCTATAGGTTAGATTTTATTATTATACCACCGTTATTTCTTGGATTCTTTTGTCTAAGTTAGTCGATCATTAACTCGAATCTCTCTTCGTACTTGATTCAGTTGTCATGCTCGCCGTTGGACATGCCGCTAATTCTCACCGTTTCATCTCACAGTTCTCGATGTTGGCAACATTGCCAATGCGCTCACTGATACATTTCTTAAAGATATCCAAATTACCCAGGATCAATTTAATGTCGGCCAACAGTTGCTATCCATAGGTGTCTTACTCGCGGAGATTCCCTCGAATATGATTTTATATCGTTTAGGTCCTGCGACATGGCTAACAATCAAGCTGTTCATGTTTGGAACCGTCGCCACTTTCCAAGCCTTTCAAACTAACTACGCCACGTTCCTCGCAACTCGCTTCCTTCTCGGTGCTAGCGAGTCCGGCTTCACCTCGGGGAGTTTGTGGGCATTGTCGACATGGTATACCAAAAAGGAAACAGCTACACGGTTTATGTTTTTCTTCTTTGGTGCTCAGTTTGGACAAGCATCTTCAAAGCTGCTCGCATACGGTCTTCTTCAAATGCGTGGGGTTGGGGGTAAGCCAGGCTGGTTTTGGCTATTCTTTACCACAGGCGCGCTGACCCTTGCTAGCGGGTTTGTCCTTGGGTTTTTCCTTCTGGATTCTTTGAAAAACCCTAGTAGCGCATTTCTGCCTGGGAAAAGACCTTTTACTGACAGAGAATGGCATATTTTGAAAACTCGCGTTCAAATTGATGATCCGATGAAGCTTGAAAAGAAAAAGAGTCTCGGCTGGGATGCGTTCAAGAAAGCCGTGAGTTTTCAAATTACTTTACCTGACCAGAATGATAAGTTTACTAAAGGTCGTGTAGTTCACGAACTGGCGGATCTGGATTCATGTGCTCATAGGCTTTTGCAACAGCGGACCTCACCGTGGTTTTGGCACTTACACTCCATCCATAATTCACAGTTTCGGTTACAAAGCTCTCATGAGTAACGCGCTCGCCGCTGTTGGTCTCTATCTTCAGATTCCAACCTCTTTCACATTCAGCTGGATCTCGGACCGCTTGTAAGAACTCTTTGAATTCACTATTACTTATCTAGTTGGCTAGCAACCCCGCGCTAATATCACCTCTTTTCTGCATTAGTAACAAGCGAGGTGAGACCGTCCTCGTAGGAATGGGTTTGTATCTACTAGGTTTTGTTTTCAACAGAATATTTACAGAACTCAAGAGTCGTGGGGTTAGGTATTTTGGAGTTATCTGGACTCAATGTTTTGGCGGGATCCCGCATCCGCTCAATATTGCATGGTTATCATTAACTTGTCCTGACTCGGAAACTCGATCTTTGGCATTGTCTATGTGAGTATCCTAACGTTTGTTGAAAATACTATATATGTTGGGAGTTGACTAATATGTCGCGAAATACTAGGAGCGCAATAGGAGGCAATCTTGCCCCTCTTTATGGAGCACAGCTTTTTAGGCACGATGATGCGCCTAAATATCGACGCGCCTTCGGTTTGGGTGCTGCTATTCTCTCTGTGGGTATCGTCCTAGGTTTGGTAAGATATGTAGATGACCTTATCCTTCGACGAAAAACAGCGAATCAAGTGGACTCCGAGAGTGATGATAGTGATATCGATAGTGTAATCGACAAGCCACTTCCATTTACCGAAAGTCGGCCAGCTCGAATCGGAACCGGTATTGGTAATAAGTCAGCTTGATTTCTTATTTTTTTTTTTTTGTTATGCATTTTCTTTTCTCTTTTGAATTTACGGGTTTTCTCATTTAATAATGGTCTTCGAATATCCGTAATTATCCTGTTATTGTTAGCGTCTGGTGTTTTTTGTAAATTAAATTAATGACTAATATATCTGGTTTGTAATCCGAATTTCGATAATATTATTATTAATCCAATTGATTGCATTTACCTTGGGGTTTGTTGTTCCTGGTATAAAATAGACGACTAAGAAACTAAGTGCTTACTTGCTTACTTACCATATCTGTGCTCGAATTTTGCGGGTAAATTAGGTTGAATGGAAGCCGGCTCGTTGTACGACTGGTCTTACCGACCCTTGCAGATGTCTTGAGTTCATTGGCGAGCTTCATTGCATTGGCAACTTGTAGCACGAAGATATCCCTGGACCCGCTAGGTATGAGACCATACCCGCAAGCCCAAATGTCCAACGTTGCAACTGCCGAAGCGAGGAGGTCGGTGAGAAAATCTTACCACGACATCCTTCCCACCAAGATTACAAATGCAGGGAAATCAAATGGACATCGGGTTCGGTTGTATAGCGTTCCGGCGCCAATTGATTACTCAGTCTAGGAATTAAATAGAGCTAGCGATCTCTTTAGATCATGTTGACTCATCATCAATCCGCCTTAGATTTTATCATTGGTTTTAATATTTCTTTTCGCTATGAAAACATGAACTCCACCATTCTGCATTCGAGTCCCGGCTCGATATTCGAGACCCTCTCGCTTACCGATTTCACGCCCAAAACCATTGCGTTGTATTCCGTTCTCGCGGCCTTATTGCCCCTCGTGTACACTTTCACCGTAACGACTCTCAACGATGGAAAGCCGACGAAGGAGGGCGAGCCGCCCGTGCCGCCTTACTGGGTGCCGTTTATCGCACACGGTTTCGGGTTGATGCGCGGAATGGACAAGATGTTGACCGCCTACCGGTACAGTTTATAACTACACGCTTATAGCTTATATCCTCGCTGATTCATTCGGCACGTCGTGCGCGTGCGGTATACTGATAAAACATTTTCATGGTACTAGAAAAGCAGATGGAAGGCCAGGCAAACCGCGGACTTTGAAGGTTTTCGGCAAGAAGATATATTTGATCAGTGATCCCGCGTCCATCTCCCTCGTGTGGCGCAAATCGAAAACACTCGCGTTCGATCCTCTCGTCGAGTTCACGCTTCGTACGATGTTCGGTGGGAGCGATACGGCGGTCCAAGCCCTCAATGTTGGTTTACTAGGCGTTGATCAGACGGGACTTGAAGGCAGAATCGAATGGATGAAGGCAGTGCACCACACGTTCATTCGGGACTTGAGCCCCAACTCGCCCGTGTTAGACAGCATGACGAGAATATACATCCGCGAGCTCAACCTCCTACTAGCAAAAGAGACCGGGAAGGAATTTGTCGAGGTTGATCTGTTCGCTTGGGTCAAGAAGATCATGTTTCCCGCTTCCGGAAGGGCGCTGTTTGGGTACAAGTTAAAGCTTGACGATGAGGTGGCCTATCACTTCTGGAATTGGGATAAAGCGTTCTTGGAGCTTGTTAAGCTTTATCCGGATTTCATGATACCTGGGGTGAGAGCTTCGAGGGATAAGGTTATAGAGACCATGATAGAGTGGAGAAAGGAGGTAAAAGACTTGAGAGATACTATTGATGATGATGTGGTGTGGGAAGAGAACTTTGGAACCAGATTGATTCGAGATCGTGTCAAGTTGACAGAGAAGGCGCTTGACGAAAACGACCATCGAGGCCATGCAGGCATACATCTTTCCTTATTTTGGGGGTATGTTATATGTTCTCTAAGGATTAGTGTCGAGTTGATACAAGGGTTGGAGATTCAGGGCGGAAGGCTAATACGTGAATAGGTTGGAAGCCAATGCCATCCCAACAGCATGTTGGACTATTGCACACGCTTTGCTCTCTCCCGGTGTTTTGGAGAGACTTAAGGCTGAAGTTTCTACAGCTGTCAGACCGCCAGTCGAAGGTTCACCTCTGCCCACGTTCGACGTTGAGTTATTGAGCAAATTGCCATTTTTGAACGCCGTCTGGCAAGAGTCTATGAGGTATATAAATTGAGTCCCTAAATATTAAAGTTCGATATCAACATGAACTAATATATATGATATCCTATAGACTCGGCGTTTCGTCTCTCTCACCACGAATGGTTATCGAAGATACAGAAATAAACGGTTATATGTACAGGAAGGGTGGTATGATTCAAGCATGTTCGCCAGTCGTCCAAGTAGAAGAAGAATACTGGGGTAAGGACGTCATGGAGTTTAAGCCGGAAAGATGGTTACCGTATCCTGGTGAGGATGCGACCGCAGCTAGTAAGAGAATTCGGGAATATCAATCCAAGCTTCGGCCATTTGGAGGCGGTGTGAGCATATGCCCTGGGAGACATTTTGCGGGGCAAGAGATATTGGCAACAGTGGCGGTTTTTGTGGCCGCCTTTGAGTGGGACACCATGGGCAAGTCGGTGCCCGAGATTAATAGAAAGCTTTTCGGGGTGGGAGCTCTTCCGCCGAAAGGTGATGTGAAGCTGAGAGTTAGAAGGGCATAGTTTTACAAAATTCCAATATCTCGTTCAAAGAGGAAAGAACTCATACTTTATCAATATATTGTACGAATAGCGAACTGGTGTTACTGCAAAGTATTGCTAATCATAGAACTGAGGTACTCATAAATTCTGTATATGCATATTTAGTCATCACCAAACCTTTGGTTGGATTTAACGTCTCAATATAGTCTCCTATCCGATATCTAGATCCCGATACATTGATGTCTTTAGGATTAAGCAAATGGATCAAAAAACATGTTATATACGAATACTTGATGCAGGGTAAATAATAAAACTTCACCAAACAAAGAATAGAGTAAGATTTATTCGAGTAGTTTTTTGAACGAGAGAATCCCATTAACATTACCCAAAAAATAACCATCAAGAAGAAGAAAATATATATATATATAATGTGACATCTATTTAAGTTGAAGATTCGGATGGTTCCCTTATGGTATTAAGAATCGAGCCTCAAAGATCATACAAAAAATTTAAAATCCAGCGTCAAGCAAATTTTAAAGCAAGTAAGCGAATTGCAAAGGTTGAGAGCTGAGTACTCTGAGTTGAGGATAATCTTAAAGCAAATTAAGTAAGAATATAGAAATGTCCCAGAAATTATTGACAGTCTGGTCTTGCATGCCAAACTCTCACTTCCAACTGTGGGTCTGGAACTCGAGACCAGTCAAAAATAGTTTTTAGATTCGAAATTTTGATTTACGCTTGACTTTCTTTTCTTTAGCCCTTATAAATCGACTCTTTTTTTTATATCAAACAATTTATATTTACATTCCGTACTCTCCTATAATGAAAGAATAAAGAGGTCGATCCAAAAGGTATCACTGCCGCCCACTGCTTCACCCTCGGGAGGGAGTGCTGACGATTATGAAAAAGCACCAATGCGTCCCAATTAAACGCTAGCACTACGAAACAGGCGTCCTCGAAAGCGTCAAACAATTGATCCATCGAACCAAGACGTCAGTTATGCATAAATCGAATCCCAAAATTGTGCAATCCAAGTGTTGCCTCATCTCAAAAATGGCTGGGCTGTGGCGCAATTGCGGTGCGAACTCGAAAGGCTTGTTCGTTAACGTCCCTCGGTGTGAAGGAGCTTTTGTCTCGATCTGACAAGCTTGGAGGGTGTGCACGCGAGATGTACGTAATATTGCTTGTATTCCACGGGCTGGTGAATTAAACGCCGAGGTCGATTGGATTTCTTTCAGAAAGACCGTGCCATCGATACATCTCGTAGATACGACCTTTTCATGCAACTTTTGAGTTTTTCCTTAGAAAACTGGCTGTGGCAAGAGCTTCCACCACGCCCAGGCCTCCAACGAACGAACGAACGAACGAACGAACGAACGAACGAACGGGGGGGGTTTTCGGTGACAAGGGTCCTCCGCCTCCTCTCAGTCTCGTTTCACAGGCCAGAACGCACTTGCATCGGGTGGAACGAAGCGGCGGAATCACAATAAATTATGGCAACTGTGGCCACCTTCAAATCCGATTATTATTATTATTCTTATTGATTGAGATTCCTGCACGTCTGCACCACGCTGACCGAAACCCCCATCTCCCTCCAACAAAATAATCCATTAATCGATCAACCTCGAGCATCTACTTCTATTCCCTTCAACCTCTTGATAATAATATCCTTCAATCCCGACTGCCGTTGATCCCGCCCAATCCCGATAAACGTAATCCATAATATTGCTGGTGCTCTCAAGCAAGACTTGGAATCTCTTTGACATCCACGGCCCGCTGCGTTGACTGGGGCTACCGAATCCGTCCGTCGGTCCTGTTTACCCGAGTCGATTTCGAGAGACACCGCTCATCAGAATCGCTCCTGGACTTAATTACAACCTTACATCCGATCCATCCAGCTACAACCCCTATATCCATCGAGAAACCGTCTCTGAGAGTCCCTACCGTCTCCTTGTAGTTATCAAGTTACGGGAATAGTTTTGGGGGGAATGGTGCGCCACCAACCTCTCTTTCTCGGTGTTTTTTGTGATTCTCGCTCCAAACTGAGCACATGCTAATAATAACATCTCAACACCAGGCGTTATAGACGTCATTGCATTTCAACGTCTGGACATAACCTCTCCCCGAACCATCCTTGTTTCTAGATACGGCCGTCACCATCATGGACTCGTCCAAGGATACAGCCAGCGCTGGTGAGCAGGCTGCGAACGAGCCCAATCCGCAGTCTGAACCAGCGACCACCAACGAAAGCGAGTTCTTCGATCAGCTAGGATCACCGAAAAACGAATCAGAACCTGCGAAAGACACCGAAACGACGGAATCAGTTTCCGCAAGCACGGAACAACCTCCTTTGAGCATCCCAGAACCACCTACCATCCTCGAAGTCCCTCCGACACCATTTGTAGAATCACACCAACATGAAAATGACGATTACCATGAACACGAGCATGAAGACGAGCATGCACATGATAATCAACCGGAAGTATCGTATATCCCTGTTCACGAGACGCACCCTTCGAGCATGCCCCACCTCGATTCTGATAACAACATGATCACGACTTGCCATATCGAAGACATCTCAGTTGGTTGTCTGAAATGCCAGGCGAAGAGCGCTGAGCGGCTAGCCATGGGTCAACTTGTGAACTGGGAGACGATACATCAGCAACACCTCCACGAGTCGGAGGATGACAGCGAAGGCGGTTTGGAAATGCCAATTAGGAGGCCTAGCCAGCCGAATGTGGAATCTAAACGTAGACCGGGGGGCCTGGATGGTGCAGGGCCTACAGAGACTGGGGACGAATCTGGCGACGTTCCTGACACCAAGGATATTGGTTTCACGCCTGAGTCGCTGGATCAACTGGGATTTACCGAAGACCCGTTCGAAAAGCTCAGACGGGATTCCATCACACATACCTCTTCCTTCCCCGTGGTCCCAGACCCTCAGAGTGCCGCCAATGCAGAGCCTCCATCAAATCCCTTCGGGGACGATAGTACAGCCGATGATTCTTTCTTCGGAAATTCCAACAAGGAGGAGAAGCCTGTGGAGCCATCCGACTCAAACTTCTTTGGAGATGAAGCGCACACGGGAGAGGACTTCTTTGCTTCTGTCAACGCGAATGGTGAACCCTCAAAATCTGCCTCTTTGGAGAGATCGGAGACCGGTGACTTGATGATGGGCGGCAATGTCGCACTGGAAAGCGAGGATAATAGATTCACGGAGGGCATGCCCTTGTTCGGCGACCAGGAGGCCACCGACGACGACTTTTTCTCGCGATCAAAGACGCCAATTGACCCTACCGCTAGTGACGACGAAGCGTCTTTCTTTGATAACCCTACAGCTCTAAAACGAAAAAGCACAGCGATCGCATCAGGTCTTCCAGAAAATGTGAAATCAACCGGGGAGGGAAACCTTACCGACAGTAAATCCAAGGATGCCACGGCATCAAAATGGGCAGCTGCATTTGATGATGATGATGACTTGTTTGCTGAAGAGGAGGAAGAGACAGCTGCTACTGAAGAGAAACCAGCTCCAGCTTGGTTTGATGAGAATGATGATTTTTTGTTGGAGGGTGATGAGGATAAGGCCCCAGCTCCCGCTCCAGTCCCCGCGACTTCCTCACAGACGGTATCCCAATCCGCGACATCTCGATATCAACCCGCCCAGCCAGCCTCTCAACATACCCAGTTCAAGACGAGTTTGCCATCAACATCTCATTCGACTTCATCCGCATACGCTGCCGTCTTCAATCCGGTTCCCCCAAAGCTAGGTGACACACCGAAGGCGCAATCATTCGTCGACAAAACTAGTGGCTATTCATCGCCTTATGATTTGCCAGAGGATATCGTGAAACCTATCAAGAAGAAGCCCACACCAGTACAACAGCCACCCGCCTACGGTTCAGGCCATTATTATGGAGGACCAACAAGTTCTGGCTCTGCACATTCCGGCTCAGTGTTCAGCCCCGGCCCACCGAGTAGCCTAGGATCTCCTGCGGATATAAGAGGTCGATCTGGGTATGCTGGTCAGCCAGGACCACCTCCAGGGCCGCCAGCTCGTGGTGGAGCCTCTCCCGCACCTAATGCTCAACCTCAAAAGGCGATAAAGCCTAGTAGTGGGTTCTTCGAAGAATTACCCATGACGATGCCGAAACGACCACCAAGCAGTACGTCTGCTAGATATACACCTGGACCGCGGGTTCCCAGTGGAGGCGCACCAGCAGGGCCCCCTCCTACTTCAGCGCCCCTCTCAATTAACCGCCAATCTAGCTTTGGGCCACCATCAAGACCAACATCGGTGGAACCAGCTTATGCTTCGTCCCCTGTTGGCTCGCTTGGCGCGCCGCACCAATATGCTACTTCACCTGCTTTGGCTCACTCGCCACTCGCACGGCCTACATCTCAATATACCCCAGCTCCTACGTCTAACTACCCCGCTAAACCTGCGCCAAGTACATCATATGCGCCTCCTCCAGGGAACAATGCTCGAGGTAGCTCGCCATATGCGCAGCGACCCGCTGGCCCACCGGCATCTTTGGCCCGATCATCTAGCATGCCTAGTGACGGTGTTGGATTGGGTCTATCAGGTCACCACGAAAAGATGACTAACGGACATCCACCAACTGGACGACCACCATCTAGAGACCGTCCAGGCAGTATGGAGAGCTTGCAAGGACATGCATTGGGTGGTGTCGCAGAGGAAGACGAAACCGGAGGTGCTCTGGCTTCACATGCGTTCAATAAAGCATTACCCCCTCCACCTGTAGCCGCTGCGAATAATAGATATAATCCAGCCAGTCGACGCACCCCCCCACCCCATAGTGTAAACCCAGCACTTTCAAATATCGCCAGCCCACCGAACAGAATACAGTCCCCATCAAAATATACACCCGCTAATTATCAAATTCATACTGCAAATTCATCCATAAGCTCGTCGGTTCTTTCACCTAGTGATGCAGTTGGTGGATTCGCTCCACCTAAACGTTCGGCTACACAGTCACCCGGCCTTGCAGCCTTTAAATCCTCCGCCATGGGAATTCCACGCCCCAGTTCCGCTGCCGCTCCTGCTACTGCTTATAGCAACTCACATTCACCCGTTGAAGTTCGCCGACCATCCTACCCTCATCAGAATTCATACCCTGCGCCAGCTCCTCCTCCCCAAAATTTTATCACTCCTCCACCTGGAAGTCTCGCGTCTACCGATCCTTTGGAAAGATGGAAGGGTTCCCCACTCTTCTGTTGGGGTTTCGGTGGGGACATAGTCACCATGATCCCTGTCCACACTAGCAGATGGAATACGGAGACTGGACAGCAAGCAATCAAAAGCTCCATCGGAGAAGTCAAAGTTCGATCTGCCAAAGATGTTCTCAAGGCTGATGATTTCATGGATGATTTAGCCAAGTTCCCGGGTCCCGTTTTCGGAGGTAGATCTGGCGGTAAGGGCAAGAAGAAGGAAATATCCGCGTGGATGGAAACCAAGATTCTGAAACTCGAAGGCGAATACACTCGCCATCGCGACCCACGTAGCATGGAAAAGGTTATCCTCTGGAAGATCGTCAAACTATGTCTTGAGAACGATGGTACGCTAGTCGGCAAACCTGAAGTCGAAGCCGCGGTTCGCCAAATAATCAGCCCAGAAAGCGATACGCTCGAACTGCCTCGCGTGAAGAATGCTCTGCAACAATCAACAGTTTTCGATCGAAATGCTTTAGACGTTATCCGAACTCATTTGATGAAGGGGGAGAGAGAGGCAGCAGTCTGGTTTGCGATTGAGAACCGTCAGTGGGCGCATGCTATATTGATCTCCTCTACAACATCGCCAGAGCTCTACAAGAGAGCTGTGCAAGAGTTCGTGAAGCAGGAAGTTAAGAGCAGTGAAGGGGTGGAGAGACCCGGTATGGAGAGTTTGGCGGTGTTGTATGAAGTTTTCGCGGGTAATTGGGAAGAATCTATTGACGATCTGGTACCAGCCAGCACAAGGATGGGAATGACCATGATGAGCACGACAGGGGGACAGGCTATGGGTAATTCTCTGGAGGGTTTGGAGAAATGGAGAGAAACTTTGGGTTTGATGTTGAGCAACAGGAGTAATAATGATATTCAGGCAATCGCCAAGCTCGGTTCTTTGCTAGAGAGCTATAATCGAGTTGAAGCTGCTCATATCTGGTAGGTAAACCCCGAAATTCTTGACAGGGCCATAACTAATATTTCCTTAGCTATCTTTTCTCCCTGCCCGCTGCTACTTTCTCTGGTGCTGAAGAGACCAGTAAAACCATCTTTACGCTGCTTGGGGCTAACCATGTCAATAATCCGTTCAATTATGGCCGCGATCTTGACGCTATCGTGCTTTCCGAAATCTACGAATTTGCACTATCTCTTATACCTGGCGCTCCCGCATTGACTAACTTCCCTCATCTCCTACCTTTCAAACTACACCACGCTACAGTTCTGGCTCAATATGGATTTAAGGCTGAAGCGACCAAATATACGGAAGCCATTACTGCCTCCTTCAAAGTCACCTCTCGGCCACAGCCATATCTTCACCCCGTCTTTCNCCTCTCGGCCCCAGCCATATCTTCACCCCGTCTTTCTTTCGACCCTCGATGAGCTCACTAATCGTCTTAGTCAAGCTCCTAGAGATTCAAACGGTGGATCGTTGATTAGTAAAACAACTTTGGACAATATCTCTGGTAGTCTCTTCGACAAGTTTAATAGATTTGTTAGTGGTGATTCCGATGATAAAGACACCACTAAAGCCGGAGGAATTAATGGAGGAATCAACGACGGACCGGAAGAGCAGGGACCATTTGCAAGATTGGCGACGAGCGCTGAGATTAACCGCGTGCATAGCGAGCAGAATTTGTACGGCATCGGAATGGGTGGTTATACACCCTACAACCCTGCGCAACCACCTTTGGGCACGACTCCCGTCGGGACGATGAAGCCGTCGTCCGCAGCCGGAAGGTACGCGCCCAAGACTGCGACGGGAGGTGGAGGCGGGTATACGGCACAGCCAACACAAACAAAACCTGCCGATCCAGCTACACTTTCGTATGGCGGATATGGTGGGTACGAGCCCTCGCCATCCTATGGTGGATATGGCAGTTACGAACCAAGCCCCCAGCAAACTCCATACCAATCCGTCGAAAAGCCCGCAGAGAGGACAATGGAAACGCCAAACGGGTACCCGGGCTACCAGCCTTCGCCCGCGTTGCAAGCTGCGCCGCCAATGTCGCCGCCTTCTCTTGATTCTGGATACTCGACTTTCAGTCCTCCCACTGCGTCAACGACGGCAACAGATGAAACGATTCCGTCTCAGTCTGGCGGTTACGAGGCGCCGATTTATGGTGGATATGAGCCTCCGACGACCGAGTTTCAACCGTATGTTCCAACGCCGGATAATTCAGATGACGAAGGAGAAGGAAAAGAGAAGAAATCCAAGCCAAAGAAAAAGGGTATCATGGATGATGATGATGATCTTTATATGGGTGGTGGCGGAGGTTCTGATGCTGCGAAAAAGAAGAAGGAGGAAGAAGAGGAAGAGAACAGGAAGATGGTCGCGGCTATCGCAAAGAAAGAACAGGAAGAAGCTGAGAAGAAGAAGAGTATGTTTATATTTAAGCTTCCCATGTTATTACTTTTTTTTTTTGAATATTAACTAACATGATTTTTTTCAAACCTTAGAAGCAGGAGGAAGCGGTTGGTTGAGTGGATGGTTTGGCGGGTCCAAGAAGGATCCTAACGCGAAGACGGTGTACAGCGCCAAACTCGGGGAGGAGAATTCTTTCTATTACGATCCTGATTCGAAGAGATGGGTTAACAAGAAAGCCGGATCTACGGACTCGGCTGGAATCACACCATCGGCTACACCGCCACCGCCGAAGAGACTCGGCTCACCTGCGCAGATTGGCCCACTCAGTGGACCCCCTTCAGGTATTGGCTCCCCGCGTCCAGGAACAAGCAGTAGTATGGAAAGTTTGGGAGGACCACCGAAGCCACCGGGCTCTGCGCCACCAACCAGCGCACCAACCAGCGCACCCACCCTTTCGCCGGGAGGTCTCATGCCTCCAGCTGGACCACCAGGTGCAACTAGCCGAGATCCAAGTCCGAACCGGCCACCTCCGAGACCAGCTACTACTGGTAAAGTTGACGAGATGGCAGAGCTGCTCGGAAGCGGCACCGGCAGCGTTAGAAAGCCGGCAGCGAAGGCTAAGGGAAAGAAGAGGTATGTTGAGGTGTTGTAGATATATATATCACTTTTTTTTTTTTACTTTTCGGTTGAGAGCAATGGCGTGGTTGACTGTATTTTATTGTCTTTGCTTCTTCTTATTCTTATGTTTTTTTTTTTCCTCATGCTCTCGCTCCGTTCATGCCTATAGGCATACCCTTTGTGGTATCGGTGCATATGAAAACGAAATAGTGGGGTACTAAAATCATGCATGAACAATTTCTCTTTTTTTTTATGGGTTTGTTGAATACGACGGTGGGATGGATATGATGAAACTGAGACGCGGATACGTATATACACCTGCCTACAGCGAAGACTTGATATCACACATCGAATTCGGGAAAGGAGCATGTATCTCTGTAGATGACAAACGAATTCCATGTTTTACATTATCTTTACGATAGTATCTCCTCTAACTACTTAGGTATATATTGTGATTAAAAACATGGCTTAAAACTTCTAAAGTTTACCCTACCAACCAATACTTTCAACCGAGCGCAAGTCCACCCCGTTTATACCATTGACATTGATATTCTCCTCTTTAAGGTTATTTTTATTGTACTCCAAAAAACACTCCATTATCTCTTTACCCTGGGTATCTAAATAGTACGCACGGTCCTCATTCTCTTTCAAGTTTAGGCTCGTGAGCCTATCCGTCATTTTTGCAATAGCCATAAATTCACCCTTATTGATCATTGTATTTGAGAACTCCAGTTTTTCAACGGTAGATTTCACATCATGATATTTCGAAACCAATTCGGCAAACATGGGACCGGTGTAGGTTTTATCCCAGTATGGCATGAAGCCAGATATACACCAATCCGCCGTGATGGATTTGATTCGCGGGAGGTGGAGGATAGGGAGGATATGGGAGACCAGCCAGCCGTGGTATTCTTGAGATGGAGAACTGCCGCGGTTATCGTAGCTGTGGTGGAAGTGTTTTAGGTTTCGAAGGCCGTTGGGTGTGTTATTTGGGGTTTGTAGTTCGAGGTTTTGGTAAAACCAGAGACAGAGGTGTTCTCGGTCGGGGTAGTGGCCTTGTAATAATATCGATTGGAGCATCAGGTTGGTTGTGTATGGGTCTTCTTCTTCTTCTCCTTCTTCCTCCAGCGCTTCATCCGGGATCCCATTCAATTCCTCGATTTCTTTTCGTACTTCCTTCTTCATCTCCTTTGCTTCTTCGCCCAATACTTTGGATAATACCCGAACCGTTCTTTCCCATGAGGCGAGTATATCATCACCCTCTCGTCGGGTTAAAACCAGCGAAGGTTGCACATCTCCCATATCCAGCTTCTCCAGGTTTGCTGTGAATTGTAATAAAAATGGTAAGAGGGCTTCAGAGTTGACACCCCCCAGGATAGCTCGTATAGCTTCATCTGTAACACCTGGATTGGCAGTATTATTCAGATTGGTAATCCTTTCTCGCTCTTCAGGTGTCCAAATCCATTTGGACGTCCAGGTGGTTTCGTTATCCGCGTCTCGACGTTCCCAGGTTATTTTGATATCTGTGATTTGTTCTGCGAGGGTCAGGTCATTGAGGATGTCCTGGAAAAACTTCCAGGGTTGGTGATCGATCGCGTCGATTCGGAATGTATGGATTGTCATGGTGGATTTGCTTTAAGCTAACTAAAATGGTATGCGGATGCTGATATCGATAGTGTATGCCAGGCTGTATTAAATTCACAGGAGATCGAGGATTCGAAGAGTCGCAGATATATATCGATATAGCGTGTTGCATATTACACTTGCTGACAACAACCTGTTTTGGTAAATTAATATGTTATCTTATATTATCTTATATTAAAGGTGTAGATTCTACTAGTCATGATTACTAAAGCGTAAGCAACTCGATAACTCTAGATATTGCATCCAATCAAGATGATATCCATCTTTGGCTTACTCTTGATTCTCTCCAGAGAATCAATCATCATCCACGACGAATTATAATTTGAATCTCTAAAGAGTGAGAGTTAACAACTCACTTTTCACGAGCGCCCAGCCGAAAGAATCAACAGAAATATTTTGGATATCTTTTAGCTGGTACAAAAATATATCTTCAATTCTTAAATATATATATATATAGATATATTTATAAAGTGTATAAACTTAGATGTTCGGTTTCCTCCAACACTCCCAAGAATCTTTGTCATCTGCTTCCCACCCCAAAGTCTTCAAAACTTCCGAATCAGACATTCTCTCCGGCGCCCATATCACCTCAAGTTTACTAACCGTTTGCACCAGATATACCGCATACTCGCCCGGAACACTATTCACAAAATGTTCATACAACTGCACCTCTCTCAGACTCGACCCACTCACGTGCTCCGGATTCACAAAACTAGGATCGAACGGCACGCTGCGAAACGTTGTCAGCGTCAGAGACTCCAGACCTTTAGGTAGCGGGCACTGTAGATATACCCGCCACCACTGATCCGTGGGAACAATATAACTCAAACGTTTGATACACTCTGGCGGTGCGATGAAGAACGGGGTGTAGAATATCGGATTCCCCATATCCAATTCCTCTAGATGTTTTAATTTCAGCAATGCTTCTTGGAAATTTGCCAATTCGCGTCTCAAGTCGACGTTTAGCGCCGTGTAGGGTATATCTTCCCTCATAAGATCTTTGATGGTCTGGCGCATTTTCAATCCCTTGAGTCGAGATGCGCGGGTGAGAACGTCAGTGAGGATTCTTATCTCTGTTAAAGTGTTTAGTTGCACGGTTGCCAGACGGAGGCTATCTCTACCGGGGAATTCCACTCTCGCTACCCGTGCCGCATAGTCCAACATTGTCAGGTTTGAGATGTCGATGAGTCGGTAAATTGATGAAGACGGCCGGGTGCATGGGCTTTTCGAGTGGAGAAAATCTCCACTGATGGAAGCCGAGACTTGGATATCTCTTGAGTTCTTCGGTAAGGAGTCCATGTGATATTTGAGATTCAATAGGAACACCTCGAGGTCGGACTCCCGCTTTGTTGCGCCTAAAATAGTACATATTAACTTTTTCATATTCGGATTTGAACTTGCATTTATTTTTATTTTATTTTTCTTATAATTATTATATAAAAAAAAATAGCATTTGTGGTCACTTACACTGACGCTTCCATCTCATATCCGATTCATCGAACCGAAGATGGATCCTTTTCAGTTTCGGCATTAAGGAAAAATTGACCCGCTCGTTCAACATACAGAGGAGCCTTGCTCTCGAAGCGTGTTCCCCGGGTTTGCATCGCAGCGCATTCGTCGCGAATGAGAAGACGACGGTGCGGTCGAGACCCAGCCCGTCCACGCCTATACGTTCGATCGCTTTAACGAGCCTATCTACTCGAATACCCTGGGATAAGTTCAAGACTGTTCTGAACCGTCGACGAGCGATCTGTCGCAGGGTTTTACAAGTGAATAAAAGGCTGTACACATCCGACTCGTCGAGCAAGTCGCAAATATCCGAGAGTAGCTCAACAGGCAGGTTTGCAAGGTTGGATTGTAGTTCCATCTTTGGCTTTACGATAGATTGTTCCGCCATTTCCGTAATTATAATCATTCGCGAAATTTTGATATATGATACAATCAATCATTTAATTTGTAGATGAGCATGAGGAAGTTTAGGCAATCTAGCCCCCGCTTGTGATTTCGGCAATGAAGCTTAATTATAAGAGGGAGAAGGTCTACAGCTGTGCCGCTCGACCGCATCAGAACGCGAATATCGTCGCGGATATCAGCATGCAGCGCGATTGCACAACGCACGGCGATTCTTTTCGAGTTTTGAATGATCCCAACTAAGATCTCTAGATTTAAATTTTTCAGACTTATACTTAAGTATCTAGTAGGTACCAATTAATTCAACCGGATGACCAGACGGGCGGATCTCTTGTTTTCCATGTCATTTTTCTTAATTAGCGCGCTAAAATTCAGTGAATTCCAATTCACAACTCTCAAGCTCCGCCTCGAATTACCCAAATCAGGTGCACCTTGAACCACGTATCGCGAAAATATACAATCCTTTGAGCTCGCAGCTGTAGAATATTCAACCAATCGTCGTTGCATTGTAAGCCCTTTGTCTTAACATAAGGAAGAGTATATTGCCCAACAAAAAGGAAAGAATTCGATCGACAACTAATTCAAAACTATAAAGTCCGAGCGCCCGAGTCCATGGATATACTTGGAAGGTACCCGGACAGGTTTTTTAGAGCCCCTCCCGGTCCGGTCGATATGGCGCTTATTACGGAAGCTAGATTTGCATCCGATTGCCTGATTGTGAGATATTTTGGTGGAACGGGAGGGATGATTAATATTGATACACTGGCGGTTTCAAGAACTCTGCGCAGCGTGCTCATACGAACAATTTACTAGAAAATGCCAACACAAATTTTTCTGGGGTAACGTAACGACAGAGACAATTCCAAGCTGCCGATATTTACGAGATTTTTATTTTATTTTTGATTTTACAGTGAAATATGGGACTATTTAGAGGGTGAGAGAATGGAGGAACTGGTGACGAGGCTGGTGCTTTTTTATTTGTATGGTTTTCGTGGGTTTCGGTTTATCTTGCCCGGCTGGTAACATGGTATCATTAGATGCAATGCTGGATTCATATACCTAGACGGACAGAATATTCATATTTTCCACGAGACGGTAATTAATATTTATTAAGAAAACTGAAAAGTATATGTTCACTCAACAGTTTTCACTAGAAATTGCGATTATTTTTCTAACAATAAATTGCTTTCGAGGGCATGTGCTTCCCGAACTCCGCTAATTGCTAGCTGTCGAACCATGAAACAGTCTTCAAATTTAAATGCGTCCCGAACAATCTTCTATCGCAGCTTTTGCAGAGTGCCCTTGGAAAGTCAACTCCGGTAACGCACATAATAATAAATGGAAGCTATATTTCAAGAATTGGATGTTTTCTTTTGTAGGATCCATCACCGATTCTTAAAAGTTACGGCTAGTCTTAAAATACGGATTGATCTCTGCGCATACTCCATCAATCGAGCAGCTTGATAAATACAACGTAATCCAACACACAACAAACCCACGGCTCCGCCACCCACGTTTTCTGGGAACTTGGTAAGTAAGGCTTAAGTTTAAGGGCTATCCCAAGTGAGACACCAATATTAACGGAACTCCACAATCGGAATAGACCCGAATTATAGAGATCTCAGAACTGTCAACTTCCTTTTTGAGGTTTTACGCGATCGTAAATTCATAAATTTAGCGTCCTTTCATCAAAAGGACCTGTGCTTGGCCCGTTTCGAAATGTCGGGTGCACTAATATTATTATTACGCAACGAACCGAGATCGAATGAATCGAAATGAACTTCTCGAAAAGTGTTCTCAATGTTTTATGCGAGTTATACTATAGAATCGAATCTATAGTACCGAGTTTGAAGTTCTTTGGAAACCAAGTTGATCTGGAGTGGTGGGTATTTATAAAGCGACGATGGTATCCACTTTTCTTTCCCCCTCTCTCTTTATTATCACTCATTGCATTGCATAGAGCAGAGCATCTCGATCTCTTCTATACTATTGTACCGGATACAACATTATCCTCTTTTTGATTTCTATCAAATATCTGACCGGATCAGAAATTTTTACACTCGTTTTAAAATTTTCGGATCCGATTTTTCGGTATTCTTAAGTGCTTAACAGTTTCTTATCCACGTTTATTGATTTAGACGGATAAACTGCAAGACGTTCATCCTTTTTTTTTACTTTCGTCCGAATAACCCACCCTTTATATATATATATATATATAAATTCCCTTCTTTTAAAAAATTAAATCTTGTTATAGTCCAAAATGAAGGCTTCGTTGATTCTTTTTTCCGCTGCTGCGTCGACGGTCATGGGACACGGTTTCGTTCAAGAGTTCGATATCGGCGGGCAAGCATATCCCGGTTCCAACCCGCTCACCGAAGCCTCAACCGACCCAGCGCGTATCACCCAACCGTTCTTCACCAACGGTGAATCCCCAATCATCTACCTGGACAACAACGAGGTGACGTGCAACCGAGGCGCCAAAGCCGCCAAACTAGTCGCCAAAGCTCCCGCGGGCAGCAAGATCACCTTCAAATGGAACAAGTGGTTCGACGACCACAAGGGTCCGATCATAACATACCTCGCGGACTGCGGTGGCGACTGCACCAAAGTCAACGACGGCTCCTCCCTGAGCTGGTTCAAGATTGATGAAGCCGGTCTGATCAATGGCGTTTGGGCGACGGATATCCTCATGAAGCAGAACAAGCAGTGGACCATCCAGCTCCCCAAGCGGATCAAGAACGGACAATACCTCATGCGTCACGAGATGATCGCCCTGCATCTGGCGTTTAACCGTAACGGAGCGCAGTTTTACCCTTCCTGCTCCAACATTGAGATCACCGGTGGAACGGGTGAGGCGAGCCCTCCGACCGTCAAGTTCCCACAGGCGTACAAGCCCGACGATCGCAGCATCTTGCTTAATATTCAGGGAATCACGAGTTATAAGATCCCCGGACCACCGGTGTATACTGAATCCGACTCTGTTCTGAGCCCCAAGCTGAACGGCGGCGCCGGCGCTGGTAATAATAATAACAATAATAACAACTATTACGATAATGGAAACGCATCTCCAACCCAGCCGACTACTACCACCACACCATCCAACAACTATCAGAATCCGGGTAACTACTATGATACTCCAGCTACTACCACCAGCCGTCCAGCTGCAAGTCCCACCCCTAGCACCAGCACCAGCAGTGGCAATGGCAATGGCAATGGCAACAACGGATCTCAGACCTCGGGAGGTCGTAAAGTCTGCGATGACGCATATGTCACGTGTGCGAATAACTCTAGGGGCTCCAAATCGAGCTCTGCCGCTCCTGCTGCCACTACCACTCCCGCGTCTCAGAACGACTACTCCAAGCCTCAGGAATACTATGGTTCAGGTAATGGTAAATACTACAGGGCGCGACGTAGCCATATCAATGCACGAGCTCAGGCTTATGCGGAGTACAGCCAGGAGCCATGTTACCAAGCCTGGGAAACGTGCATGAACAAGCTTCCCGTAGCTCAACGATACCAGTACTAGGGAGTTTAGTTGTATGACGAAATAAGGGGTTTAATGGTGGTGGTATACTCTTTTCTTTCACCGGGCTGGGATCAATTCCGGGAACCGTAGGATCAAATATAGATAAGTTGTGGAGGGTTTAGATTGGGGATGGAGTACTATAGGTATGGTGGGGGGTGGTCTGATATATGGATCCATGGTGGATTTTCCTCGGACTGGTTTCCGTGGAATTATTACTTACCATACGTACACCAAATCCTTCGATTCCATATTTCTCGTATCGATCTTTTTAGTTATTTTAGACTCACCGGGTTGCTTCTAATGTTTAGACTAGTATAGTTGGTGCTGGCAACAGATGTTAATTGAACATGTATATACATTTTCATTTCTCACAATCTTTTTCTTTTTTCTTTCCCACTTTTATTTTCTTCTGACATTCAAATTTTCAGTTTACCAAAATTCAAGTATACAAGCACTTCTTCTTAAAATAATTCGACACCAATGCAGCTTCTACGTATTATTAATATATCTGTATGTACTCTGATATTAATTAGCTCGAGTGAACACGGATTTGTGCAGCTCCAAAAATGCAACATGAGCTGTCCGCACGTCCTGTGCGTTGTACCCACCGCCAACATCCCTGCCAATACAATACTATCATATCATTTATCGCCAGCTTCAACCTTTTCCACCCCTCCCCCGCAATACTTACTTAAACACCCCTCCTCTCCCCTCACTCCTCCCCTCTCCCTACCTTTTGATCTGGAATCAATCGTCGCCCCCTCATACTCTCTCCCAATCCATAATTCAAACAATTCCATTTTCAAGTCCAAAAAAAAAAGAAAAGAGAAGAAAAAATGCCGACAACCTACACCCCACCCTTCATCTTCACAGCCTCCCACACCCTCAGCACCCTCTCCCTAACCTCCCTCTCCTCCCTCATGATCGCCACCCCACACCTCTACCACAAACACATCCTCCGCTCAACCTCCCCCTCAACAACCGACCTCTTCACCACCACCCAATTCACAAACTCAACCCAATCAGTCCTCCACTCCACCATCCGCTCCTCCGGCGTCTTCCTCCTCGGCACAACCCTCGGCCTCCTCTCAACGCGTACCTCCCACCCGTCAACTTTCACCATAATGACAACGGTATCCCTCGGTATCGCTGCGGGACACGCATACCTCCTAAAAGACACGTTGAGTAACGCGATACTAAGACAGGCGTGGTTGGATGAAACGGAACGGGTGGTGAAGATGGGTGTGGTCGTGGGTGTGAATCTACTCACGGGGATGGTGGGGTTTTGGGCAGCGGTGAGTTACGGCGGATGGCCGTGGGGTGTGGAACGGTCGACGAGTGCGGCGGCGGCGACGTTTTTCGCTCCACCGGTGGTGAATAATGTTTCAAAGGTGGAGGATTTCGATATCGAGGGCGTTGTTAACGTTTTCGTCAAGGGTGCCGTAGAGTTGGCCGGTGGGGTGACCGGGATAATTCAGGGGTTTTTGAACGATAACAGGTCCTCTTGATCTTTGAAACTAACTCTTCTCTCTTTTTTTAAAAAAACAAAAAAATAATAATAATGTGTTTTTTTGGTTTTGGTTTTGGAGGGTTATTTGATTTGATTTGGGGGTTTGGTATAGAATGGATGGATGGATGGATGGATGGGAGGCTTTATTTTTGTCATTATATCTTTTTGATTTCGGTTTTATATTTTTATACGTCATCTGGAATTTGGTTAATACGAAGGGAATGGAAAGGAAGAGGAAACTCCAGAGGAAACTCCCAGACGCGCCGCCGCCATAACAAAAATGGATATATAGGAATGGATAAAATGCATCGACGGATGGACGACCCCCCTGCGAAGAAACAATACAAAGTCAACCTACACCAAAAAAAAACAAGAAAAAAAAATCAAATCCCTACTCCAAATAACTCCTTATTAGATGGCAATTTTTATATCTCACGATACCTCCCTCTCACCGTATTCTCCACTCCCCCCGACAGACAGACAGACAGACAGACAAATCAACACCCTCACGCTCCTCGGGTCTTCCGCTTGACGATACTCGCCGCAGCAGGATTGGGGCTCTCAAACACCTCGTCCAACTCCTCCAACGTTCGTCCCTTGGTTTCAACGAAATACTTGTATATAACAGCCGCTTCCAGAATGTCCCAGGCAACGAAGAAGGCGTAGAACCAGTACCCGTACGTGGCCATGGCGACCGGTGCGATGGCGGTATTGACCTGTTCAAAACAAAAAAACCCCCCGTCAGCACAATCAAACCGTTCACACTAATAGCCAAGGGAATACTGACAAATCCGGCTGTTCCAGCAGTAAAGGACGATAACGCCATACCCTTCGCTCTCATATCGTTCGTCATGACTTCCGCCGGGTATATCCTGTACATAAGAGAAAAAATAATCTCAATCAGCTTTTCTTCCTCTCTCTCTTTTTCTTCCTCTCAATGCATTATTAAAAGGTATAAGAATGGAACCACTTACGGTTGCATGGAAGTATACCCCAACGCAAACACGATTCCAAAAAGATAAATCCACACCACCAGAGTTCCGGACATGACCCTGCTATGCGTATTCGCATAAGCACCAGCTGCAGCGGTGATGATGGTGAGACACACAACCAGCCCGCAAGTACAACCGAATAACATTTTGCGGCGTCCGAATATGTCGTGGAGGCGGGCGCCACTGGCAGCTGCGATCCAACCAACGATAGCGTAGAGACCGTTGAGGATTAGTTTTGTATCCGTAGACGTGATGCCGACGTCGGTGACCATTTGCGGGAGATAGTACGACATAATCTAAACATTCACCATCAACACAGCTGTCTTTGGTGTACGGAATGGTGTTTGAAGCTCACGTTGTTTCCAGAAAATTGCCCAAACCAGCTCATGCACACCAAGACAAAAACACGATACCTCCTCCCCTTCGTCCTGAACAACCCGCTGATATCGAAATAACTAGCAGCGGTCATCAACCCCCCGGATGACTTCAAATCCTCCACCATTTCGGAAACTTCCAAATCGACAATAGGATGCGAAGGCTCTCCGTTTGCGTGAAACCGAACGATAATTTCCCTCGCTTCTTCGACTCTGTTATTCGCGATCAACCAGCGTGGCGATTCCGGAACGAACATTATACCCAACGTGACGAGGATCGGACAGATGGTCTGGTACCAAATCGGAAGCCTCCACGCCAGATCCGTGCCTGGGTAATCCCGCTGTGAGATGACGACGGATGTGGTGGCGAGGAGGGAACCAAAGTAGTAGAGGGTGTTGTACATTCCGGCGACGGTGCCACGGTATTTTGGGGGTGAGATTTCGATGAGAAACATTGTGGAACCCTTGCAGGCGATCGTTGAGAAGAAACCGAGGGCGAAGCGACCGATGATGAAGGAGTGCACTAGAGTTATTATTTGGAATCAGCATTTCGAACTTTTCATTTTTAGTATCTGAAAGGAGTAGGGTACCATCAGGAGCATTAGCTTGGAGGAAAACAGAGAGTATGACACCGATGCTGCCGGTTTTGATGCAGAATATCCGTCCCTTCCAGTCAGCGAGCCAAAGAAAGAGTGCTCCGATCATGCTCCCCATCTATATTCAAAAAAAAATCCAGTCAGCTTTTTTCCAGCTCTGAAGAAGAAGAAGAAAGAAGTAAAGATTTGTTAGATTCTCGTCCTACTTGAACCGAAGAGAACATCAAACCGGTTTCCATCCCTGGTTTATCAAGTCCAAAGTACCTGTGAAACTCCGGAAGGGCATTGATATTACCGAGCAAGCTGCCATCGAAACCAGCCATTGTCGAGTCTATATATGTATATATTTCCCCCATTAGCGATATGCATGGAAGATGCCGTGTGAGAGTTTTTTTGTAAAAAAAAATAAAATAAAATAAATAAAAAAATGAACAAGACGTACTGAGGTAGAGTAAGGCGCATATCATGTACAGTTCCTTGTAACCCTTCCCCCAGGGATCCGGATGATTCTCAAAGGCGGCTTCCTTAAGGTCGCCTCTGACGGGCGCAGGGTGATGTCCACTCATCAGAGGAACCTTATCCTCCATCTCGTCTTCTTCTATCGGTGTCATGGCCATATTTGGCAATATGGTCGGATCGGGTTAACGTTAACGTAATTTTGGAAAAAAAAGTCGCGCGACAGGGTTTCGCTAGGTGTAACGGCGTGAAAAGTCTAGGGTAGACAACTGTTGACTTCGAAGTCCCAAGTATTGAAAGTCGATATCTGACGGCGAGAGGGAGAGAAAGAAAGAAATGTCAAAGAAAAAGAAGAGGGAGAAGCAGAGGAGGAGGGAGAAGCAGAGGAGGAGGGAGATGACGATAGGACTCAATGGCAATTGGGTGGCGGTAATAAGTACAGATCTCACGCTGAGTTAGAACGGGTCATGTCAGGTCGAATTAATATTAATTACCATACTTAAGTAATTAACGTGAAGGTGGAAATTGGGGGGTTGCATTTGGCGTGGTTGGCTCGCGTCTCAATTCGCCTGTCCTGGGCATCCGTCCTGGGCATTCGTCAGGGCGTTCATTCGTCTGCAGGGGGGAAGGGCGCCGTTGGGGCCGTTTGTTCCGCTGCGCTGGGTTTGCTTGCCTTGCCTTGCACTCCTCCACCAATCGTGTAACGGCAGTCCAACCAAGAGAAAGAAAGCTTTGTGACACCTTGCTTCCGCATCTAGAAATATAATAACTCTAAACTCTCTAAACTGAAGGATATATTATTCGATAATAATATGATGATAAGGACAATAATAATAATTCAATCTCGTACGCGATGTAATATGCGATTCGTTGTGTACGTGATGGAAAACAGCTCAGCGACAGGGAGTGACATGATATATATCCGCTAGCCACGTGACAGGCGCCTTAAATCTAGATCGATATCTACTTAAGTAGGTACTTGGGCAGCTTGCGCTTGCCAACGGAGGAATCTGAAGTCAGATGGTATCGCTTAGTCTTGGGGGTATCGCCAATTTCGAGCGTCGCGACCGGTTTATGAGGCAAGGATTGGTCCTCTAAACAAACCTCCCCTGCTGTAGCCTCGATTTCCCGTTGAGACTACGATTTCCCCGTGCTGTTAACGTTTTGGTTGCGTCCTCCAGACTAGCTTGCAAATGGCTGTTGTTAACATGTTGCATTCCGCCGACTGCATAACCAAATTCAGTGAGCAGTTTCGAGAGACCTTGTTCGCAAGGCAGCGTCCCTCAAACCCGGATGTTTAGAATATAGGCTATCGATACTTTTATCACGATAGGAGTTTGGCGGTGCTTCTCATGCTGTAGGCTGTATATATATATATATGCTGTAACTAGCCTCGCACGGCACCCATTTTATTATTTTTAAGGTGCACTGTACGTATCAAACAGCCCGAAAGAAAACCAAAATAGCCTGCTTTCCACCTAGCTCTCTGAACTCCCTGCTCTTAATAACTTTTCAACCTTCCTCAAAAAATAAGTTTATTCTCGTTGTCACTTTTCAATGGATATGCGTCGCGTCGACCAATATATATATATAAGTATATATACGACCGCTACTTAGTTTGGTCTCAACGACCTTTTTTGCTGTGACCAAACTTGGTATACCGGTTACGTATTTACATTTTTCCTGAGACTCAAGACCATATTTTACCAAATCTAAATCTAGCGTACAAAACTTTTGCAAAACATTGGGATAACGAATTATATGGTGAATGACCACTTCCCGTAGAATAATGAATCCTTTTCTTTCAATCAGGGCATATTTGAAGTACAGAAAAGGTAGACACAGGGGATAGATGTGGTAGTCGTTCATCGTGACAGAAAGAATTGTGGAATATAAACGAAGACTCTTGAAAAAGGAAAAGAAATATTTAGTGGAGTTGCGCTGGAGCTTGGCTGTTGAGCCGATAGACCCCCCTCCGCGTCACTTTCATGCCCCTGAAAGAAGATCCTGAAAGTAGAGAGTATCGAGGTATGTCTTAACTGCAGTAATTTTTCCAGCGTCGTCAAAGCGTAGTACCATTACCGATTCGTAGCTCAATGGTTCCTCTATCGATCTATATCAGACCCTAAAAATTCGTAGTCGCTTGAATGTATACTAAGGATATTTGAGACTCACCTGTCTTTGTGGTTGTAGTGGTTTTGAGAATAGCCGTCGCCCACTGACTTTCCCCTCCACCGATTACCTGAACGACATGGCATATGGACGTGAACTGGTTTGGTAGGATCTATGATGCTTTTGAAGGATGTTTGGGACTTGGTGAAATACTCCTTCACATCTTGAATCCCTTGAAGTTGAAAAGGCAAGGCTGAAACCCCCCCCGGCGACCTGGAAGTCAATGTCCTCGGTGAAAAGGTGGAATAAATTCCCACGTGGGACCGTCCCAAGTGCCTCATTGTCTTGTTTGAATACTGAGGTTTGAGAAGCAATATGTGATTCAAAAATATTTCGGATCTCTGTGCTAGAGGGAGCCATTGCGCGACGATTGAGGGTATAATTTGTCAAAGGTTAAAGGTTATATATATATAATTAATAGCTGGACGTCGTTACAAGCCAATGTTTCAGGAGGGGCTGACAAGCAAATAACTTATAACTCTTGGAGAGAGTGAACAAGAAGAAAAGAAGAAGGATGGAACAAAAAAGCCGTCTCCTCCCCGCATATTTAAATGGGATAGCTAGCTACACTGATATTATCAGCTGCTCATCCGCACGACATTAACGTACAGTAGTTTCAATGAGGGTATACCAGAAACGCAGAAGCACCTGTGTGAGTGAACATGACCTACAAATTTGGCAGTCTCGTAACGTAACTTCTCATTTTTATTGTGTTGGCCTGGCGGTTGGAACTTTTGTGGCCCGCTTTAAATTCCTGCATCACAACCCACCCCCTCAAGTGTTAAGCAGGCTGTACATATTGGTCTCGCTGCGGTACATATCTTAATTTATCAGACAGATTTAAATGTACATACATCAACTGCGGGGTTCTCGTGGCCGTATGAGTAGGTCTTTTACCAGTGTACAAGTATATCTTCGATTGGAATTAGATGTTAAACATCATCTTAAAGTAGTTCGAGTTTTGAAAGCTGTATCAATGTCAACACGGCTTTTCAGAATTAGCATACTAGGTCAAGATATGACTAATGCTAGCTTTGGATTTTAGATGTACACAGTTTTTATCTGAGATATGGGTTTACAACGCTCTAAGGCCTGCTTATATTACTAAACGAATAGTCTTATTTGCGGGCTAAACGTAACATTAAATCGTTTTACACGTTAAGGATAATTACAAGTTAATTAACCCTGCTGAGACTAGTATTTAGTAAGTCATGCTTTGAATGCCGAAAGTTTGTTGTATGGATGACCAGTCTTTTCGCCAAACTCTACTGCACATCAGTCAAAGGATAATTGGCAGGCTACCAATATCGATAGTTTCGAAACCATGGCATTTCCGGCTACTGAAACTCCTCATTTCGAAACCGTTTAAAACCCTCCCAACCGCGATCGGGAAAGGTCATCTTTTCACAAAAAATTAAGCTATACTATTCCTGCTGATGCAGGCAGGCGTTGAATGTTCATATCCTGGCCGGGCTTGAGTATCCAGTTCTGTAACTTTTCGCCTCCGAAGTAAAGTAGTTGTTTACGGGATCGTAACGGTCTCATCGATAAAGACCAATAAGGATTAATATTGAATAGAGGGACGTTCGGCACGACGCGACCGCTCCACCGGGAAATCTTGGTGGGATAAACAACTGCGCAAATGTTTCCTCGTTGCAAAATTCTTGTAGGCATATCATCGCGGCCAACTAGGTATAACCTACCACAATCGCCGTCGTATGGATCCGAACCATTGCGCCAGACTATTACTATATTCGGGGCGTCCCATGTTCGCGGGGACAGAATCAGCTATTCTTCTAGTCCGAGGGTAGGATAATTATACGTAGGGACAGAATTTTCGTTTCGGGTGATATCAGATCATATGCATACTCCCAGCCAAGTTCTCTTTGTTCAGATATTGGACAAGACTCTCCTGATTATTCCAATCTAGGTGAGGGTCGGTCCCGGTAGAATAAAATTCCATTCCTGGAACCTGGTCTGCGAGGCGACCGCAAAATAGTAACTCGCTTGGAGGATTAAGAATAGTAGAATCATTTTGTTTCATGGATGAGGGTGATCCTTCAGACCGGGAACGGAACGAACGAAGTGAAAAGATCCTCCTCCCGAACGAAGTCATGTTAGCGTATATACTCTCAGAGGATATTTCAGGCCGTTTAGAGTGTTGAATTCGATGCCTTGGCGCCGCTGGGGGGAAGGTGAGTCGTTGAAGTGTTAGTATGTATGTACTGACGAAAATTCGAGAGTAAGGGGAATGATGACAAAATATTTTTTGCTCGAATTGGCTCAGATCATAAATAGAATGCCCGACTGAAAAGTCAAGTACGGGACCAAGATCAAATCTGCTGACGAAAACATCCTATCTAATTTATACTAATTAGAGTTTTTTTTTATCTACACTCAAAATAATTCCCGTATATGGCCACCCTGAGGGGCACAATCCATGCGGATGCTGGAATACGCATCATGAAGAACGTACATGTAGCGACAGTTGTGAACAACCTGATGTCGATCTCTGCGTCTATAAGCGTGTCAGGGTGGAGTTGGCAAAACTTTCTCGACAGACCATGGTTGAGATAAATAACCGTTTTGAAAAGGCCAAGATGAAGGTAGCTACAATTTTAAAACAAACCTGGATTAGAATACAAAACCACTTCAAACAGTTTATAACTAAGTCAACTACACTTTCTAGACCAGCCTGGCTTGAAGCAATAATAGAATATTTGGAATAAGCTTCTAAGCAGGAATAACTTAAAATAAAGAATTGCTTTAAGTAAACCACGATTAAGTTAATTGTACTTTATGGATATGTTTGGGCTGGGTTATTAATTTAAAGTTTAAAAGAAGCCGCAATTAGGACATCTAGACGTTTGGGATAGGTTGTGATTAAAAGAGTTGAAAGTTCCGAAGAAACTAAGGTTAAAATAGCTAAAGTTTCCGGAGAAATTGAAGTTAAAGAAATAATCAAAAGTTTGGAATATGTAGCGATTATAATATCCGAACAAACCACAATTAAGGCAGCTGAAAGTTTCGAGGAGGTTAAGATTGAAGTAACTGAAGTTTCTGAAGAAGTTGAAGCTGAGGAGAGGCCGGACAGACAATTTGAATAGTATGGGAATGTTTGACCGAATCTCGATGGTGGTAGCGACGGTATACCGGTATCTATCTCAAGTATTCTGTATGCAGCTATTTTTTCAATACGCTAGCGCTTAATATTAGAAGTTCAAATAAAGCACAGTGGCATCAAATCTTTAGTTTCCTTCGTTTATAATGTCGAGCTTAGAGAGAAATGATGGCTTTCTGGCAAATTGGAAATCACTTTTCGCTTGCTCTATTATCACCATGTGCGCATTCCAATTTGGCTTGGATTTCTCTTTGATCGGTGGTTTACAAGCAATGCCCGGCTTTTTGAAGGTATTTTCTTTTCTTTTCTTTTCTTTTCTTTTCTTTTGGAATAAAAAATTAAAATAAAAAGAAAGTGTGAATCGCGCGTACTAAACGTTTGAAACTGCCGTTACGGATTTTTGGATATCAAGATCCCATATCCCCCATTGGATATAACATCACAACCCTTCGCCAACAGCTAATATCATCAATAATGTCCATAGGTGTCATTATTGCTTGTGGGAGTACAGGTATAGTCGGACTCTCAAGCTAAGTTGATCTAAAGGGTGAAACTGCTGACTCGGCAAGGTTTGATTACTAAGTTCATCGGACGAAAAGCAACATTATGGATCGCTTGTATTCTTTGTCTTGTTGCTGATATCATCATGATATTTGCGATAGATATTGGAGTATTATACTTTGCCCGGCTGATTATGGGGATCTCCAATGGTCTTTTCTATGTATTCTCACAGCTTTATATTCAGGTTTGACTTTGGATATCTTTCAGCTTATGCTATAATAGTCATTTGTGCTGACCAAGTTTATAAGAATGTGCGCCAGCGAAATGTAGGGGGTTGATGATTGGAGCAATTGAGTATTGGGTCGCATTTGGTCGGTTAACTCCACCGAAATAAATATTTAGAAAAATCACTAATCTCCTATCACGTATAGGAGGATTAATTGGCAGTATCGTTGACAACTTCACTGCACTTCGGCGACAAGCGATCATACATCATACCCCTTGGAATTCAATCGTATTGATCATACCCGGCGTCATATCTATCGGTCTTCTCTTTATTGCTGAATCTCCCAGGTGGCTATTACAAATGTCTAAAGAAGAAAAGGCCCGGATCGCGCTACAACGGCTTCGTTCTCATCCAGACTCTGCAAATGAAGAACTCGCTAAGATCAAATTAGCCATCGATGCAGAGGCTGCATTGGTACGAAATACGGAGATTGTTGATCTTTGGCGAAACCCGGTAGACCGTCGACGCGTTCTGCTTGCAATTGGTGCTATATGTATTCAGGGAGCTTCAGGAGCAAGCTATATTATTGGCAAGTGAGATTTTGAAACGTTCGTATGACCGCGTGTGCTAATGATAATAGGTTATAGCACTTATTTCTTCGCAATGGCTGGCGTTCGTGCCCCATTCCGAAATACATGTATCATGTCAGGTGTCTCCGCTTGTGTTCTAATATTGAACGGCCTGATGATCACAAAATATGGGTTTCGTAGAATATTTCTCACCTGCGGACTGGTTTTATGTGGATTATCGCAGTTAATTATGGCTGTCGTGTACACCACACACCTAGGGACACTCTTAATGGGGAAGGTAAGCCAGCTTCATCCCTAGACTCTAAAATACGGAATTCTCTGATCATTTTATCTATAGGTTATTGTTGGTTGTAGTATTTTTAATATCATAAGCTACACCGGATTGATATCAACCTATGCCATTCTTTGTGCCGGGGAGTTTCCCTCTCAGCGCCTTCGTTCCTATACACTTGGAATTGCAACCGGGATAGGTAGCGTCCTCGGATGGCTTATTTCATTTACTGCACCTTATTTCATTAACCCATCTTCTCTAAACTGGGGTCAGTTGCCCTTCAGAAACGCCTTTAGATGATGCTAAGTCTGCATATAGGTCCTAAGTATGGATACATATGGACAGGGAGCTGTTTAATTAGTGCAATGTGGGTCTGGCTGTTCTTGCCGGAAGTCAAAAGTAGAACCTTTGAAGAAATTAATGAGATGGTATTTAAATATTTAAATATTTAAAAATTTTTTTCTTTTTCCTGTCATTATTCCCGATAAATTTATACACGCTAACGAAACGTACTTTAGTTCGAAGCTCGTCTTCCCGCTCGAAAATTTCGAGACTATGTATGCCAAGGCCCTGCGGCGCAGGCGATAGTGAGGGGAGGAATCAGATATTGAGAAAAGCGAGAAAAAATAGTGTTCAACATTATATTATCCAGAGTACTATAACTAAAACAATATTAGTATACTTATATAAGCCTATATATTTTTTAATAATAAAAATTTAATTATCTTAATACCCTATGGTTTATACGTTAAGTATCATGATATCATTGATATCTGTATTATGTTGTAAGCTATTTATACCCGACCGAGTATTAGGGTCTCCTTACGCTGGAGACATGCCTAATTATGTAACAACACACCGGCGCTTTCAATTTGTTGACCCCGTCCCGAGATTGGATTCGAGGCTACCCGAGATTCCCCATTCCGAGCGAGCCGCGGCATGCAGAAACCAACTAGACCCACTTCTCCACAATCCACCGTCAATTTAATCAATCAATTGATTACCCGCGGCTATACTTTTGAACCGGCCATTGGCAGCTGGGATCGCGGCATTCGAACATTCCCAATCGCCATCTATATAGCTTTATCCGTTCCCCAGCATTGCTATCAAGCTAGCCCTGATATCCCCCATTCCCGGAAATTCCATTCTCATCGCCATATATATCGAACACAATTCCAAATATATATATATATATATA